>JAODAL010005467.1:0-143305 GCA_025379985.1 Phyllomedusa bahiana
AGGCTTTTTTTTTTCCCCGAAAAGGGCCCGTCCCTCCCCGGGCCCAACCCTTTCATCAAAAATCTCCACCCGCGTTGTCGGGCCTTTCGTGCCCGGCAAAGTCCATCGACCACCAATACATGGACTAGTAAGAAATGGTAAAGGGTTTGGGCAAATATCTCTGGGGACAGTTCATTGGGTAGCGGGGGGGATGTCTCTGGGGGTGACTTACTCTCATTTTTTTGGGGCGCACGCTCTTCAAAACTGCAGGGATTTTTCGGGGTTTCCCTTAAAAAACCCCAAGGTCCACTGGTAGCGTCACATCCCAAAAAAACCCGGGCAGTGTTGAAATTAATCTGTCTTGGAGACCTTTCCACAACACGGGCCCCAGCAACGATATTTGGGGCGGGGGTTTTTGGGTAACAAGAACCTTGGGGGCCCAGGCAAGGTGGTGTTCTATAAGGGGACAAAAATCTCCTGGCCGCCCTTAAGATCGGGGGGGCTGGAGCACATCCCTTCCCCGGGCACACGCCCATGAACCCCGTAAATCCAAAAAATTTTTAAAAAGCCTATCGGGGTCGGACGCCTGCTGGGGAAAGGGCTTGGGGTTCTGAGCTCACACCCCCCCCTTGCGTTACAGCGTCAGCTTGGGGCCCCCCCCGGTCAACTGTCTCTTTGTTGCCCGGGGCCAACATGCGGGAATTTTCCACCCTCCCATGCCACATTGTGGCAGCAGCGCAATGCCATTAGGGCATACGAAGTGAACAGGGGCCTGACAAGCAGCGGTGTGGACCTGGGGGTTTTTGAGCCACCGGAGTGGAGGCGGGTAAAAGGGGCTCTGCACCATCCTTCCCTTTTTTTGAAAAAGCCACCAAAAAGGTCAATGCGGGAAAAAACCTTGTCAGCTTAGCCCTTGGGGGGATCTTAGTTTTTGGAACAAAATGTTTTGGGGCACTCTTAAACAGAGGTCCCCCCAGCGACGGGGGAAAGGGGGTAGACCCGAGCCCCCCCTCTCCATCGATCCAGAAGGCCCACAGTTTTACAAAATGTATCGGTCTTCAATTTGGCCGGGGGTTTTTTTGGCATGGGTGGTGGGCCGGGGGGGGGGGCGGCACCTCAGCCCCTCAGGGGACAACATTTGAGGCAATCAGGGGGTGTGTTTTAAAAATGAAGACGGAGGAAAACGGGGGAGGAGGATGTGGTATGGGCCCGGACCCGCGTTACCGATGTCCCTGACTTGGAAAGAGGTTGGCATTGGGTTTTAGGTGGAGGAGGAAGACGAGGAAGATCAGTTTGGTTATTTCCCCTTGACCCCAGAGGTTGGGGAAAAAAAAAGGGTCCATCCCCCCTCACATAGTGCTTTTGGGTGCCCCATTTCCTCCCAAAATGATCCCGCATTAAGGCCATCAAAATTAACCCCCATTTAAATGGGTGGCCACCCTCCCGAAACCCCGATTTCAAAGAGAAACTCAGCACTTTTTTCCCTTCCCCCCCACCAAAATTGAGAGTAAAAAGCAGGAATTGGAGACCCTGCGATTTTTTCAACTGGGGAAAATCTGTTGCCTTTTGGGGCCCTTTCCCTTTTAAACATCACGGGGGAACAACGTCAGGGAACATTACAGCATAGATGGGCCAAAATAGCCGCAGCAGGCAGGAATTGAGGCAGAAGCCCCAATTGGGGGACCTCGGCAATCCTTAAATTTTCCCACCTCACCAAAGCATGTAATGCAGGGCACACATACGACACCCCAGAGAACCGGGTTTTAAAACATGGTGGGAAAGACAACTCATATCCCAAAACCATTTTTTGGGTACATTCCGGGAAACCCAAATTTTTTTAAAAAAATTTTTTGGGGATCCAAAAAGGGGTAATGGCCCCCGAGCTCACCGGCCCCGCCATGGAGGTGTTATCCGCCCAGCAGCCCCGCGTCATATCTGACCGAAACCCTTTAGCACAGCTGGATGAGTCATTACAGACAAACCAAAACAGCTTTTCCCCTGATAAAGTTTGGGAACTTTTGACTTTTAAACAAGATAAACAGCCCTGGGCTCTGATATGTTGTGGCCCTAATTGCTGAAATCACCGATTAGTTGGGGCCGGGCTCTTCCCCATTCCCCTTCAAAAATAAATGGTTCTCTTGAAAAAAAAATTAAAACTTAAAATTTTGGGTGGTTTTTTGGGGTTTTGGAGACCTGGAAAAAACACCCAATTTTACACGGTTTCCCTTGGGAAAAAAGGGATTTCCCTTTATTTTACTTCCCTTTATAAACATTTTAAAAACACTGTCAAAGGGTTTTTGGGGCATGGTGGGTTTGAGATACAGCTATAATCAAGGTCCTTTGGGAAAAGAAAAGGGGGTTTTTTTTGGGGTTTCTCCCCAAATTTTTTTAAAAGTGGGGTTAGAAGGTTTATTTTTTAATTTTTTTGGTCATGGTTGCTTTAAAAAAACCCGCTAAATTACAGGGCCAAAATTTTAAAAAATGTGGTTTTTTAAAAAGATATTTTTTTCTTCACAAATTTTCAACTTTGGGTGAAGGGGGCCCTATTTTTTAATTTTTTTGGGGGGATGGGGCTGGAAATAAAAGCTATACTACAGTCCAAATTTTGAAAATTGTGGTTTTTCCCAAAAAGACATTTGTTCTTCACAATTGTAAACATTGGCCGAAGGGTGATGTTTTGAATTTTTGGGGGCATGATGCTGTGAAATACAGCTATACTACAGGTCATATTGTAAAAAATGTGGTTTCTAATAGACATTTGTTCTTCACAATTGTAAACATTGGCCGAAGGGTCATGTTTTGAATTTTTGGGGTCATGGTGCTGTGAAATACAGCTATACTACAGGTCCTATTGTAAAAGATGTGGTTTCTAACAGACATTTGTTCTTCACAATTGTCAAGAGCGGCCAAATGGTCATGTTTTGAATTTTTGGGGTCATGGTGCTGTCAAAAACAGGAATAGGTAGGACACTGTTAATGGACACATATTGCAAAATGACTTGTTTTTGCTAGATCTTTAACATAGCTAGCAATCCCTGCAGTGAGACAACCCGTTTTATACAATTAAAAAAAGGAGAAACAAAGACGTGGTGGGATTCCATCCTATTTTAAAAATGTGTTTTCTAGAATTAAACTACTAAAAAAACTTGCATGTACAAAATATTCCTCTGATTTGTACAAGGGAGGTATAGTAACCACTGATAAAAGACTTGAACAGATGTAGGTTATTCAGAGGACATGGTGTATGGAGCACATTCGTCACCCTAAGAAAAGAGACAATTTCCTCCAGCACGTTGAATAAAATGAGAAAAAGAAAGCCAAGAAAAGGGCACCTGTGTAGAACAGGAGCGTCAAACACCAGCGTTTCCAAGTGAAGCTCAATTGGTCCGCACTCATACGGAGGGGCAAGCGCTCTCGTAGAGGCTGAAATTTCTCAAGCACTACCCAGGTCTTGACTGTGTACTGAGGAAGGCTGGAGGTCTTAGCTCACTCTTCCGCTTCCGCACTCTGCTTCAGCATGATTGTCTTTGTTGCTGCGTCGTAAGGGCATTTTTGCCGTGTTAATAGATGACGGACGCTAGCCCTGGCTCTCACCACACCCACTGTAACTCTGGCCCTGCTAGCTGAACCTGCATGTTAGTAGCTGACGGATGCCTGCCCTGGCTCTCACTGCACCCACTGTAACTCCGGCCCTGCTAGATGAACCTGCGTGTTAATAGATGATGGACGCCAGCCCTGGCTCTCACCGCACCCACTGTAACCCCGGCCCTGCTAGCTGAACCTCAGTGATCCACGTTTACAGCCTCACCAGCCTTGATCAGTAATTTCCTTCAAGCCACTTGACAGTAGAATGCAGGATTTACAGACAGGTCTCGTTGACCTACTGCGGACATCTGTTTTGTTTGCTTCACATTCTAATGTAATGGTGGAACAATGTCACCAGTAGAATGGCAAGTAGCTCTAGCAGCATTGGAAAACGAGTTGTTTTTAATATAGTTTATTTCTTATTGAGAAATTTTCTGCTGATGGTCCATAAGGGCACCTGTGCGGGTTTTGGGTCATGCTGCGCTACGGGATGTGGATAATCAATGTCCATTTCACTAAAATACTGCTTCAAAGACTAATTTTTTCCGGCACTTTTTAATCTGAGGGTCATGCAGGTTTTACGGTCATGCTGTGGTACAAGACAGGTATAGTCAATGTCCAGTTCAACTAAAATGGTGATTCAAAGACTTCTTTTTACGGCACCTTTTAATCTGTGGGTCATGCAGATTTAAGGGTCATGCTGCGGTCCAGGACAGGGATAGTCAATTTCCTGTTCAACTAAAATGGTGGTTCAAATACTCCTTTTTCCTGGACTTTTTAATCTGTGGGTCAGACATGTTTAAGGGTCATGCTGAGGTCCAGGACAGGGATAGTGAATGTCTTTTTCAACTAAAATGGTGGTTCAAAGACTCCTTTTTCCGGCACTTTTTAATCTGTGGGTCAGACAGGTTTAAGGGTCATGCTGCGGTCCAGGACAATGATAGTCAATGTCCAGTTCAACTAAAATGGTGGTTCAAAGACTCCTTTTTCCGGCACTTTTAATCTGTGGGTCAGACAGGTTTAAGGGTCATGCTGCGGTCCAGGACAGGGATAGTCAATGTCCTGTTCAACTAAAATGGTGGTTCAAAAACTCCTTTTTCCGGCCCTTTTTAATCTGTGGGTCAGACAGGTTTAAGGGTCATGCTGTGGTACAGGACAGAGATGGTGAATAGTCTGTGAATTTTTTTCTGTGACTCTTGTTGCCTAATTTTCTTGCCTAATAAGTAGAACGTATCCAGTTTACTGTTGTGCATGTTAATTCCAACTTCTCCAGCCCGGTTTGGGTTTAAGAATTAAGGTGTTGTTCCTCTCCAATAGACTTTAATGGTCATCGGCGATTATAGTCTATCGGCTATCGGCATGATAATTGTTGATATCGACTATCGATCCGATAACGATTGTTGACACAATCGCTCATCACTAATTATTATGCCTTTAAACAATTTTGGACAGCCCATATGATGATGTAATGTACTGTATGTGGAAGTTTCTGGTTTATTGGCAACATGTGAGTTAATAAGAGACACAGCTGTGAATGTATTTTTATGCGCCCCAGAAACACACTGCTTCTGTGTGTGACATCGTGGGAAAGTCTAAAGAAATTAGTAAAGATATCAGGAAGAGAATTGTGGACTTATACAAGTCTGGATCATCCTTGGGTGCAATTTCCAGATACCTGAAAGTGCCTCGTTCATCTGTACAAACATTTATACACAAGTACAAACAAGATGGATATATCCAGCCAACATACTGCTCAGGAAGGAGATGGGTTCTGTGTCTCAGAGATGAACGTGCTTTGGTCCGACATGTGCATTTCAACCCAAGAACAAAAGCAAAAGACCTTGTGAAGATGCTGACGGAAGTTGGTAAGATTGTGTCATCCACAGTGAAACTAGTACTGTATCAACATGAGCTTAAAGGCCACCCTGCCAGGTAGAAGCCATTACTTATGAAACATATAAAAGCCAGATTAATGTTTGAAAATGCACACAGGAACAAAGACCTACATTTTTGGAGACATGTCCTGTGGTCTGACGAAACTAGATTTGAACTGTTTGGCCATAATGACCATCGTTATGTTTGGAGGAAAAAGAGAAGTTTGGAAGCTTAAGAACACAACTGTGAAACACGAGGGTGGCAGCATCATGTTATGGGGTTGTTTTACTGCAGAAGGGACTGGTGCACTTCAAAAAATAAATGGCATCATGAGGAAAGAAGATTATGTGGCAATTCTGAAGCAAGATCTCAAGAAATCATCCAGGAAGTTAAAGCTTGGCAGGAAGTGGGTCTTTCAAATGGACAATGACCTGAAGCATACTGCCAAACTGTTTACAAAGTGTCTTAAGGATAACCAAGTCACTGTTTTGGAGTGGCCATCACAAAGCCCTGATTTCAATCAGGCTTCTCAATCAATTTATGTATATATAGTATTCAATGAGCGTGGTATACACAGACTGTCAGGAAGTGCGTATCAGATTCCTGTTCCTGGCACCAGTGGTCACTTGATCGCCAGGACTCAGTGACTACCTAAGCTGCTTGATATTATCAGACCCTGATCAGCTCTGCAGTCAGTGCAGGGGATGCATTACCCCTATAACTGGGGCTAATATACCAGCCCCAATCAAAAGGAAATTGCCCCCCAAAAAGGGATACAAAGATACCCCCAAGGGTCTTTTTCTGACCTTATGGGAGGCACAATATGTAAAACAAAATGAAAAAAATCATGGATAAGCCACCTGCAAACAAATGCTCCTGGGAGAGACAGAGCCGGACACTACCACCGCCTCGTGGTACGTAGAAACAAGAAGAAGAAATCCAAGTGCCGCTACAATGTCTACTACCCGGTAAATTTAAAATGAAAATATTTTATTAAACATCCAATATGATAAAAAAGTACAAAAATATATATACCCATGCATGGAAGAGCAAAAGATATGACCTGCGTCTGCGTATGCATGGGTATATATATTTTTGTACTTTTTTATCATATTGGATGTTTAATAAAATATTTTCATTTTAAATTTACCGGGTAGTAGACATTGTAGCGGCACTTGGACTTCTTCTCAATATGTAAAACAAAGTCACAAAACATATTAATAAAATATTAACAGCCCAATCCACAACTTTCAGCCCTGCTGTGTATGACCCTAAAACTCTATATCGCCTATATATAAATGGGACACAATTCCAAAAATTATTTTAGTGCCACTTTTGCTGTTAAATAAAGTTTTTTTTTTTTACTACAGATATTGATGGCACGTCGCTATGTTTGATAGGTCTGGGTCCCACCTATCTCCTAAATCTCTCAGTTCTAAGCTGAGAGTTGGTTGGGACTCTCCCATAGACATTGTAAATGGAGGGAAATTATAATTTTGCCCCTACATAAAATTAAAACCCTCACTCTGCTCCATGGACAGAAAAGTAAAAAAAAGTTTTGACTCTTTAATTAACGTAACATAACAACATGGTTTTCTTAGGTGATGATTATGATTTAGAAGTGCAAGGAGAGGCATCTTTAAAAGAGTGCAGCAAACTTTGTGGAAGCCTCTGCACAGTATATTGTACTAGTGATCATGTCTACAAATACTCAAAAGAGGTAAAAAAAAGTGAATTTTTAAAAAGAAAAAGAAAGAAAAAAAAAACAATGTACCAATCCATGTGCCATCATGTGGCTTAATTATTTTTTTCACTGGCAGTATTTTGTTAGTACCAGAAGAGAGTTATTAAAGGTGTTACCCATTTAAAAATAAATAAACAAGTACTACTACTAAAAAATCATACCCACCTAGAATGAACTAGGACCATACAAAGTCAATACTTGCATGATGACACATGGATTGATAATAGTAAAGTAATCTTGGGGTGGGGAGGTGACTTTATCAGAATTTCAAAAACTGAACAAGATAACAAGTGGGATTTATGCAACATTTCTCAAGTGCTGGACCTTGCTAATCAAAAGTCAAAGATTGCTGCCATATTACAGGGTCACAGGAACAAACTGACATTTTTTTTCCTCCAACTGAAGGCCACATACATAAGCTGGTGGAGTCCTGTATATTGTTATGTGAAAGATCTTGGTAAAAAATTTTCTTTTTGGTTTTTGGTTTTTCCCCACATTTTCCCTTCCCCCGCACATCCCTTTTAAACCCCCAAAAAAACAGTTCGAGGCACAGCCCCCCCTTTTTCTCTTACCTAAACAGCCTTTATGCCATTGGGTTTTCAATTATGGTGGCGGGGAATTTCCTTTCGGGCCTTTTATGAACCACCAATGGGTCAAGACAATAAGTGGAAAATTTTGAACCCAGATAAAATTTTTTGGGCCCCCCAAACCGGGTTTAATTAACACCCAGGGTTAAAGACTTACTTTGAGGGGGGAAATTTCACTATGTCTCCTCCGCCCGCTGTAAAGGTTCCCCATTAATGGTAGGGGGGGGGTCCAGGTGGTAAGTTTCCCTTTTTCCCAAAAATGCCTTTCAAGCTTTTTTGAATAAACGAAAAAGCCACCACCACTGAAAGGAAAGAAAATTTAGTATTGTCTAAGAAAACCCTTGTGACGCACGTAGATTTTCAGAGCAGCCCTTTTCCCCCCTCTTCATTTAGAGGGGGGGAATTTGGGAAAAAGGGTGAGGTGGGGGGTTTGCCTAAAGTGCCCCAAATTTTTCTGTTTTAGACATCATAACCCCAAAACACTATCAACCCAAATTTTTCTTTTCTTTTTTCCTTTTTTTTTGGGATTGCTTTCGCAAAACACCTCAACAATATTAAAAAAAGTCAATAGGGAAAATTTAAAAACCCACACTAAAAAATATCTTCTTTTTTTTTTTTTTTTTTTTACATTAGGGTTAGAGAGGGGCAAAATTAAATTCTAACAAGGGGAAAATTTCGTTTAAATTCAGGAAAACTTCGTTCAAAACCAAGCCCGAAGTTTTGGGTATTTCCCCTTTTAACAAAGGTGCTTTTGATTGATAAAATGGCGCAAGCACTTTTTTTTTAAAAAGGGGGTTAAAGAACTCTGGGGGGAAGAAGGGCATAGCCTACATGACATGTGCAAACATGAAGCCAATCAGAGCCCGGGCGGGATTCTGTACGTCCCCCGCCCATATAAGTCCGGGCGCGACTTTTGGGGCCAAAATTCCGCCTCACTGAACGATTAGGAAAGGGTTTGCCCCCAAACGGCTGCTTTTTTAAAAAATTTAAAAATTTTTCCCTTACTAAAAAAACCAAATTTTAAAACGCAAATTTTTGGGGTGCCCCAAAAAGTTTTCTCAGAAAACCGTTTCCCAAAAAAACTTCAAATTTTTCTGTTTAAAGTGGGAAATTTGGAACGAAGTCCATGGTGCGTCCAAGGGCAGCTGCATACACTTTTAAAAAATCAAATTTTCTCACGCACATTGAATACCCAAAGGGGGGATCTAAGCCAGTTCCTTTTGTATTAAAAAAAAAAGAAACACGTTTTTTTTACAACCCAAAAATACCACTTCATTTTTGGTTTCTCAATTTTTTTTCGAAATTTTACATCCAGGGTTAATTAAATTTTTTCTGCTGTTGTGGTCACAAAAAAACCCGTTTTTTTTAAAAACCGTCAAAAAAGACATTTTCCCTGTACCAAAATTAAAAACCCCAAAGGTTATTACAAGTTTTTTTGTTGGGGTACCGTAAAAAAAAACGGAAATTGTAACACCTAAAAGCGGGTATTTTTTGGGTTTGCTAAAATTCTTTTGGCAATTTGCATCCGGGGGTTAATTAAAGTTGGGTTTCTGCTGTTGGGGGTCAAAAAAAGAAACCTTTTTTTTTCACCGAAAAAAAAAGAATTTTCCCGGGTAGCAAATTTAAAAACCCCGGGTTTTAATTACAATTTTTTTCTCTTTTTGGGTGAAACCTAAAATACACGCCATTGTAACACCAAACAAAGCTGGTATTTTTTTGGTTCTAAATTTCTTTTGCGCAATTTACTTCCGGGGGTTAAATTAAAAATTTTGTTCGCGTTTTGTCTTCACTAAAATAAACCGCCTTTTTCCCCGCCAAAAAAGACATTTTTCCTGAAGCTTAATTCATACCCCAAAGGGTTTAAATTTAAAACCTTTTTTGTGCTTTTACTTCAGTAATATACAAAAAGTTTTTTTTAAACCACACATAAAAGTAAATTTTACCGGGCCCCTTTTGTGGAGCACAATTTATAACCAAAAGGTTTTACCCAATTTTGTTACCCCTTGGTTCATTTGGACCCCAAAACCCGGGTGTGTTTTTATCAATACAAATTTTTCATCAAACAGTGTCTGTACTTTTTTAGAACAAACAAAATTTCAGAAAAAGAGAGGGGGCACTTTTAAACCTGCGATTGGCATTGCCCAAAAAACATTCCGGGAAGCAGGCCCAGGTCCAGAAACAGAAAGGGGGAAACCCGTCGCAGCAGGGTCCTCGGGGGGCCAGAACGCCGCGTAAATCAAGCGGCCAAGTGCGACCGAAAACCCCAAAAGGGTTTCGTTTGGTTTGACTAGGTACCCCAACTTCCCCCAAAAATGACATCTACAACCCCAGCCCAAAGTGGGTGGGAAAAGTAAACCCACAACCCTTTTGTTTGGAAATGGCCCGGGAGGGGGTCAGCGGCCCTCACCTGACCTCAACCCGCCTTGCCCCCGGTTCCCCCAGCCAAGATATCTATGGGTCTGGGCCAACGCCACTAATGCGAGGATGAAAAATTTTTGAGGAGGGCAGTCACCAGCTATTTGGGCCCAGCGAAAAATGGGGCCCCAATATTCCCTGCTTTTTGCAGTAGGTCAAAGTATAGATGTTGAGAGGGGGCATGGGAGGTCAGGGTTTGGGGGGTGGGCCCTGCAAACCAAACCGGGGGGAAAAAAAAAGGGGAAAAGCATGACGAAAACACAAATAGATGATGTGTAGCTCCCCGCATTTGGGACCCGGGGTGAGGCAAGGGTTTAAACATCCCCAGGAAGAGGGCAACAGCTTTTTCGTCAGGCAGCGCGCACCAGCAAGTGGGTTGTGGCCGTGGGATAGCAGCAGTCTGAGGTCGGGAACCAAGCGGCCAGGGGGTAAAAAAAACCCCCCTTCCGCGGTCCAAAAAAGTAGGGGGCACAGGGGGTCCCGCGAGGCATGGCGGAAAAAGTAAATCAGTGCGGAGCATTGGGGGGTAAAACAGATACTCGGCGGGGTTACAGTTTTTTTACTAAGACCCGGGGAGCCGAATAAAAAGGGGATAGTAAATCTGTAGGCAGAAAGTAAGCGTGGGCCCGGGGGCTAAAAGTTTTGGCCAAACCCCCGCCCTGCTTTAACCCCATTCAACGCAAACCCCCTTGGCCCCGGAGAAACTTGGGTTTAAATATGGGGTCCCCCCTGGGTGCCCCCCAGCAAACAGCACAGCGGGGCCCCCGTGCACCATGCCCCCTTGCAGCCATTTAAAGGCTCCACCACCTCTGCCAAAAGGGGGCTGTTTTTTTTCTGTGCCATCAAATCCCCCGGTTCCCAAAATGCACCTGCCCCCTTCCCCTCCTCATGGCCCAGCATTGTTCAGCGAGGCGTTTTCAAAAGACAAAAGATGCCTTCCCCAAACCCCCTAAGGTGCAGAACGACCGGTGCACCTTCCAAGTTGTTTTGGGACTCCCCATCCCTCCCCCCCCCAAATGGTGGAAATGTGCAAACCCTTCAAAGAACTAATGGCTTGGGCCCAGCCGGATGGAGAGTTCCAAGCCGAAAAAATTTTTTTCCAAAAAGGCATACCAACACTTCATTTAAAAATGGGAGAACAGAGGGGTTTGGCCTTTTCCCTTTTCCTTATTTGGTTTTTTTTCCCCAAAGGCAACGGCAGCGCGGACTGCCCTTTGGGGCGAAAAAAACGGTCAGGGCCATACAAATTTCCCCTACGGCCCCACTGGGGGATTGTGTTCCCGGGCCCCGGCAAAACCAACAACTTTGGGCAGGGAAAGGCGCTTTTTCCCCCCCACCTTGTCAAACTGCGGCTCCGCCCCCAATGTCCGCCTTTCCCCCTCCTCCAACACCAAAACCCCCTCTCATTTCCCCCACCCAAATACTGCTTTCCAAACCAAAACCCCGTGTAGGGCACAGCGGGGTCAGGGGAAATTCTAAAACCTGGGTTTTCCTCGGCGAACGAAGTCACACAGGGAGGGAAATGCTCCGCTCTGAGCAAAAAATCGATGTTTTGGCTTTTTTTAAGCGCCAACTGCAAATCGGAAAACCCTTGGGGACGGGCAATGGGGGAACATGGGACCGCGCTGCAAACCCAGGAGGGATGGGTTTATGCGCCCCGCAAAGGCCACGGTTCAATCTGGGTTTTGAAAAGGGCCTGGGAAATCCCACCGAACTTTAAAGATTCTGAAAATGGCCAGGAAACCCGTGCAAGCACTTCATCCATTCCTTCCAAAAACCAGGGAAAACCCTCCTCGATTTTCAGCCGCAGAAAGGCCCCCCCCAAAACACTAAAGAAATGGGGAAGTTTCCACCTGTTTTTAAACCCCGCCGCACCCTGTTGGACCGGGCTCATAACAAAAAGGCCCTTTTTTTAAAACAAATTTTAAATTTTTATAAAAAAAAAACCCAAAAAACCCCGGAAAAAAAGGGGTAAAAAAAAAAATTTTCTGATTTTTATTTATGTAAATTTGGGCCCCAAAAGCTACACCTGCCATTTGTTGAGGGCCCTTAAAAGGGGGGAGACGTTTTTTGTCAGTCCCCAGACCAACGGGGTTAATAACGTGAAATTTCCCCTGCTTCAATCCCGGGGAAAAATTCCCCGAAAAAACTGGTCTGGGCAGGGGGGGGAGAAAGGGCGACTTTCAACTTTGGCCAATGATCCCGGGGTGGACGAAATGGAGGGAGGAGGAAAGGAGGGCATTGGACAGAAGCATTGGCCCCGGGGAAATGATGGGTTTTCTAAACCCCGGTGACAAAAGAAGAAGGGGGCAATTTTGGGGGAAGTAATGGGGGATGAAAGACGAGGCAGATGGAAACCCCCAAGCACCAAAAACAGTATACATGGAGATGGAGGCAGGGAGCCCCTCGGAGTCACTTGGCGATGGCCGCAGCATGCTGATTTTCCTGGCTAGTGAAAAAGCCGAAAAAGTTCCCCAACCGGCAGAGGGTTTTTTTCTGGCTCTCCACCCTATTTGGGAAAACCCAACGCTAAAAAGGCCCCAAAAAAGGGGGGCCTTTTTCCCCGCAATTTAAGTGGAGGACAAACTCAAAAAAATATAGGAAAATCCTCCGTATCAGTTGGGCCCCTGCCTATGTGCGGGAAAAATCCCTCCTCTGACAGGGCTTGCCCCCGGGGGGTTTTTCAGCGCTCACTTGACGAAAAAATGACCTCATGCTGCTGCTGTTCGGGGGCCGTGACAACCACAACTGTTTCAATGTGCCACTCACTGACCTCAAACTGCTGCTTTCTGTTGTTGCTGCCCTTTTCGGGCACCTCCACACTGTTTCATTGTGCCACTCCCCCGACCTCATGCTGTTGCTCCTGCCCCCCGTTTACCCCCACTCTCTGCCCTTGTGCCCCTCTGTGGCCTACCCTTTTTTTTGCCACCTACAGAATGTCATTGTGCCACTGCCTACCTCATTTTCTGCTGCCGCCCTGACCTCCACACGTGTCATTTTTCCAAACCCCCCGGCCTACTCCAGTTTTTTTTCCCCCCACCTTCAAATGTCATTGGCCACTGTCTGACCTCAAGCTGCTGCTGCCCCTTTAACCCCCACACTGTGTCATTGTGCCACTCCCGTGGCCTACCCCCCGTTTTTTTCCACCCCAGAATTTGTCATTGTTTCCACTCCTGACCTCATCCCGCTGCTGTTTGGGGTTGCCGGCCCCCCAAACCCCCTTTATTGTCCACCTCAGACCTTAAGCGTTGCTTTCCGCCGTCCCCCCCCACCTGTGTCCCTTGTGCCATTCCGTGGCCTACCCCCCTGTTTTTGCCCCCCCAAAGTCAATTTTTTTCCACTTCCCGACCTCATTTTCGCTTGCCAAAGACCCCCCACACTGGGGGTTATTGGGGCCACTCTGTGGCCTACCCAGTTTTTTTGCCACCCTTTCCAAAAATTCATTGTCCACTTCCCCGAAACCCCAGCTGCTGCGCCTTGACCTCCACACGTGTTCCCTTTTGCCAAACTTGACCTCATGCTTTTTGCCCCCCCGCCGTCACCTCCACACTGTTCATTGTGCCCCCCTCTGTGGCCTACTCCTGTTTTTTGCCACCCCCCCAAAACAAATTTTGGGCCCCTGTCCGACCTCATGCTGGTGCGCCCCTGACCCCCCACCGGTCATTGTGCCACTCCCGTGGCCTAAAAATTTCCCGGGTTTTGGGCCCCTCTAGAATTTCTTGTGGGCCCCTGTCCCGCCTCCTGCGCGCTGCCCCTGACCTCCACACTGGTCATTGTGCCACTCTTTGGGCCCATCCAGTTTTTTTCCAAAACCAGAATGTCATTGTGCCCCTGTCGACCTCATTCTGCTGGGCTGGGGCCCGGGCCCCCACACTGTGTCCAAATTTTGCCACTCTCTGACCCCAAACGTTGCTCCCCGGCCCCCCCCCTTTACCGCCACACCTCTCATTGTTCCACTTCTTTTGCGTAGGGCCGTTTTTTGCCACTTTTCCCGAAATGTCATTGTGCCCCTGTCGACCCATGCAGCAGCTGCGTGACCTCCACACTGTGTCATTGGGCCACTCTGAGCCTACTCCTGTTTTTTTGCCACCTCCAGAATGTCCAAATTTTTCCACTGTCTTTACCTCAAACTGCTGCTCCGTGCCTCCACAAATGTGCCCCCGTGCCCCCTCTGTGGCCTACCCAGTTTTTTTCCCCCCTCCAGAATGTCATTGGGGCTGCGACCTCTGACCTCCTGCGCTGCTGTTTCGCTGCCGTAACCTCCACACTCTTCATTTTTGCCAAATCTGTGGGGCCCCTACTGTTTTGGGGCCAACCCCTCCAGGAAAATGTTTATTGTGCCACTGCCTAAACCCCATGCTTCTGCTGTTTGGTTGTGCCGTGGGCCCCCCCCCAAATGTGTCATTGTGCCAACTCTGTGGCCTACTCCCCGTTTTTTTTTCCACCTCCAAATGTCCCTTGTGCCACATCTGAAACCCCATGCCCGGCGCTGGGCCGGGAAACCCCCCACACTGGGTCATTGTGCCACCCCTGTGGGCCCACTCCTGGTTTTTTTTTTTCCAAACCCCCAGAATGTTTATTTTGCCACTCCTGACCTCATGCTGCTTTTGGCGCCGCCAAACCCCCCCCACACTCTGTCACGGGTGTTGCCACCCTGACTCTCAGTTTTTTTTTTCCAACTTTTGCTCCAATACTCTATCAGCTACATCCCTCTTCAGTTTTTTGGAGTCGTTTTGCCCTCGTTAAGTGCCCATAGGAATTTTTAATAGATGAAAAGCGATTGCTAAAGCGACGGCAGTCATGTGCGTGTCATACAAAACACAACATTGGTATGAAGACCAAACCATCTCGCCTTGCATATTTAAGCATGCACAACAGTCTACAGCACCCCTGCAGTCTCTGTGCAGACCTGGAAAATAGCTGGTTTTTTAACGTGATTCAATCCAAAGTAATTCGGACCGAAACTAATTTTGTCGGAAAATTCGGCGATGTCACCGAATCTAATTATGGTATTTTTCTCCATTTTCTTCTTTTTTTTCGCTCAGTGGTAGCTCTTTTCCAAATGCAGCAAGCTTAGCTTTATTTTTTTCAGTTAGTTTGTGGAGTGTTTCAGACAGATTCATAGATCTCTGAAGTTTTTTTGTGCATAAAAAACTTATGCATGTATTTGTATCTTTTTGTTCATTTTTGTGGCATTTTCATGACTTATCACCTGAATCACATGAACAAAAACGAAACTCAAAAACACATGTACCTAAATACTTTACCATGTGAAGCTGAGCTCACAGAAAGCTTTTTGAACAGTGTTTTGATATGTAAAATGCACATTATAAACACATTTTAAATACTAAAATTCACATCAAAACCACATCATTAGTATCGCATTGTTTTCTTTGAGAATAAGCTACATTGGTTGGTTACCCTTCTATAGTCTCTCTCTCTAATACGGTGGGCTACCAACATAGTTGATTGTGCTGTGTAATAGATTCATAATGAGGATGTATTTATTCCCAAACAAACCCTATGGCCCATTTCTAGTGTCTCTTGATGCATTCCTAGATTCCTTCCTTCCCATACAATAAATTGAGATTGTTCAGTCTGTAGTAACGTGAAGGTCTTGGACTTGTACAGACCCGTCAGACAAAATTCTTTGTATGGCTTACAACTATATTATGTCACTCAACAACCTACCCGACAGTATTTTTGGCAAATTATCCAAATCACACCCTTGATATCACTAAACACAGCTAATAGGTTACATTCTTTTTTTCAGTTAAAAGAATAAAAAAATTAACCCCTTACTGCCACAGCCAGCTTTTACCTCTCTGACAAAGTCCCATATGTGAAATCTGACATGTGTCACTTTATGTGCCAATAACAGTTTGATACTTTTACCTATCCATGTGATTCAGAGACTGTTTTCTCATGACACATGGGGGCACATTAATCAAGGCGCAAAAATTTTGGCACAATTTGCGCCAAAAATGATGTTGTACACTACTGATAAATCTCCCTCATTGTGCTTTAAGTTAGTAATACATTTTGTTCCCTACAATCCTTGTTTATTTCTGAAAAATATCCAGATGTTGTGAAAATATGGAAACATTTGCCATTTTTAAAGTTCAAAAATTTCTGCATGTAAGACAGATAGTTATATCACACAAAATAATTTTGTCTTTTTTTACATTAGAGGGCTTATACATTTATCAGCAATTTTTCAGATTTTCACGAAAATTTGCAACATAGATTTTTTAGTGATCAGTTCAGTTCTGACGAGAGATTGAGGGGCCTGTATGTTAGACAATCCCTTAAATAACTAAATCTAAAAAAAAAAACACCCTTTCAGTTATTCAAAGTCTGCAGTTTAGGAATTTATAACAACTCTAAGGGCACATGTACGTACGGCGCACCAGAGTCTGGCGGTCTTTCAGCTCAAAAACTGGCATAGCCCTGTTTGCTAGATTTATAATCAGAAGCACTACAAAATTAGGTACATAATAAAGCACCCGCAGCACTTTGTAATGCTGGGATCAGGGGACGTGCTGGAGGTGTGTCGCACCACAACCGTATAGTTCTAGACACTTATGTCTTTAGTATGGCAAATCCAGGCGCATTACTGCTGGAACAAGTAGACCAATTTAAAAGTAGTTTACGTGAGCCAGAATTGTCCATTTGATCTAGAAAGCCTAAATCTATGACCTCAGTAAGTGAAAAAAGAAGAGTATCGAAAATAAGGAGAAAAAAAAATTAGAGAAAGGTTAAGAAAAAATTAAAAAAAAAAGGAAAGTGTAGTGAAAGGAGGTAGATCAAAATGATGAAAAACATTAAAACAGAGGAACAAGCGTTATCTATTGATAAAAAATATAAGTCGCTTACCGCCTACGCCTTACCCGGCTAGTATAGCTGCAAAACGTAATGAACTGCGCAACTGTGCCCTCTCCCCGCCCCCCGAAAAAAACAGGTTAATCGATTCAGTGCATTCTACGCTACAAATGTGTTCACACAAAATAGGGCACTGAGCGCTAAGCGTACATACAATGCACCTGTAGGTATATATGCATCCTATAGGTAAATATGCCCCTGAAAGTAAACAGCTCCCTGTAGCTATATAGCACCCTGTATGTATACAGCCTCCTGTAGGTGTACAGCACCCTGTAGGTATACAGGCCTCCTGTAGGTGTATAACCACCTGTAGGTATACAGTACCCTGTAGTTAGCTATCTCTGACTGATTAGAAAAAAATAAAAAGAACGATATTCACCTCTCCCCGTTCCCCCGCCAAGGAGTTAGCTGGTGGAGCTAGTATCCGGCGTAAGCAGCGTGACGTCATCATGCAGCCTACGCCAGGACATGCTGCCCAGACCTGCTGTAGGGGCTGAGTGCTGCCCTGGATGGACCACCCCCACCCTTTGTATGCCACTGGGAGTGCACGACTTTACTACATTTAGTGAATAGAATAGCCTCCGAGCTACTAATTACACAGGCAGGTTTAGACAGGCAAGCCCAGGTTGCTTCCCTGTGCTCATGGGTCCAACAGCTATCTTCCGTGCCTAATGTAAAGGACAGCCTTGCGCCATAGTCTGAGAGCCTTAAACTTTTTATTTTCGTGTAACTGAGAGCTGTGTAGGGGCGAACAGTGTAGACGAACTGACATTTTCATTTGCACTACGTCGTAGTTTATATGATTTTTGACATTATGGGAGAACATATGTTAACACTTTTTATTATGTTTTTTTGGAGGCAGAAGAAAATGAATGAATGAAGAAAATCCAACAATTCTGGTAGTGGTTTTTTTTCATTTTTTTCTGCTGGGTGATACGATTACAGCTATAAATAACTTATATAATTTTATTGCGTTTTTGCATCACTGTATTTTGATTGGCATAACTTTCATTTTTCTGATCGATACGCATGCAGCAATGTGAAATATGTGTACTATTTTAATTTTGTTCTTTTTTGGGTTGATTGCCGTTTGTTATGGGGTTTATTATGTGTTTTAATTTATTTATTTTTCTGGTGTGTGTCTTTTTACTTTTTTTCCACTTTTTTTTTTTTTTTTACTTGTTCTCGTAGAGGACTTGACTCATCGATATTTAGACCTATGCTATGTATTGCAGCTGAAAATCAGTATGTCCGGCTGTGACCACTGAACATGCTAGGCGTGGTAACTAGGGATGAGCGATATTATCGACAAAAGTTGAAATCGGCACGGTTTTTACGTTTATCGGAAATTCCCGATGACGCGATATTTTCATGAAAATCTAAAGATAATCTTTATCACGTTTACAATCACTCCTTTTTCGCGCTTCCTGTAATTTGGGCCACAAACAGAGAGAACATAATCAGTGGTGAGCTGGGTGTATCGACGTCATGATTGGGCGGTGTATGATCTCATGGCTGCAAAAATTACTTGACCTCGTTTTATGTATGCAAACTGCATTTCCTGTTCAGCCACATTTTCTCATCTAATCTGAATATAGAGCAACACGTCCTGAACTGCCTTTCCCAATGAGCTGTTGTAACAGCTCAGAGCGACTGTCGTCTTTTATACAGAAACAATCCTTCTAGTTTTTTAAGCTTGAATATATTAGATTATATGAAATTAAGTTCTTGATTTAGTAGAGAGAGACTTAAAACGAACTCTAGAGTGGTTTGCAGCAGAGGGTTGTGTGAATCGGGGGGCGAAAGGAGGGTGTACATTGTGCAGCCTATCCTCTCCTGTCCTGAACACACTGGAAATAGCATTGTTTTTTAACACTTGTGGCAGCATACCCTTTTGTTTTTGCATTTCTATGGTGTCTGTGCGTCCCATTTTTTGCCATAGCCCCCTTGATATGCAAATAGTTTTACAGATATTTGAATAGTTACTGCCGACTGTTTTCAGTGGTGGCAATATGTTCAGACCATAGAACTGTTCAATCAATTCTATTTCACTCAGTGCGTCTCCGTTTGGCGCTAATCGTGCACTTGTGCGCAAATTGTTTCACACATTATTTCATAGTAATTGCCGCCTGTTGCCATAAACGCATCAGTAGAAGGAAGAATCTTGAGTGTTTAACCACCAACAACATGTCTAGTCACATGCAGCAAATGCATGAGTTGAAATGGAGGGAACACATGGCTAAAAAAGGCCACACCGGTCCTGGACTTCCAACCACTGTCACACCCTCTGTCTCTGCCTCCTCCTCCTTCGCCATTTTTAAGAACAAGCATTCTTACTCTCCATCGAATCCAGAAGGCCCTTTATTTTCACAACTTTTTCGGTCTTCGTTGGGCGGTGGTGCAAGGCGGCGCCTCAGTTCTCAGGGTACATCATCTGAGGCAAGTCAGGGCTGTGTTGAAGATGAGGCGGAGGAAGCGGAGGAGGAGGTATTCCTGGACACCGACGTTACCGATGTCCTGCCTTGGAAATAGTTAGAGACTCACCTGAGCTGGAACCTCATGAGCAATTGGAGTGAGCTTAAAAACATTTTTTGATCAAAACTGAGAACTAAGAATTCCAGGTTTTCATATTTACTTAGCAGTATGCATTTTTCAAAAATTTCCTATATCCTTTGATTATTTACTTTATTTGTTTAGTGTGCCACTGACATTTGCATAGATGTATGTTATTTCCTTGCCAGTGTGCACCTATGATAAAAAAAATTTTTCATAAAAAATGCTTTGGATGTGGCCGAGCCAAACCAAGTTTTTAGAAAGAAAGGTTGGCATGAATATTGAGGTGGAGAAGGAAGATGTAGGACGATCATTTTAGCTAGTGCCCCCACAACCCAGGCTTATGAAAGCAGTCTCCATCACTCAATGATTGCGCTTGGATGCTCCATTTCCTCCAACATGATCCTCTCAATAAAGTCCATCAAAATGAACAAGTTACGTGGGTGGCCACCTCCTCGATCCCGGTACAAAGCAAACTCAGCATCTTGTTCTTCCCCACCCACAACAAATTGAGAGTAAAATGAGCAGAATTGAGACCGTTGCTCATTGGATCAACCGATACATCTTTGCGACTGCTTCACGTTCTTCAAATATCACGGTGGAAACAACGTCAGCAATGTGAGAGCAGTAGAGTGCCCAGCAGCAGCACGGCATATGTGCAGAAGCCTAATGGGGTGACCTCTGACAATCCTTTATTTAGCCACCTCACCAACACCTTAATGCAGGTACAACTACGACAACACTGAGACTGCCTTAAAGATCATGGTGCACGAGCTAATCTGAGCGTCCTCACACCGATGTTTTTTGATATTTTCCGACCTTAATTTGAAACTTCTGGGTATCCAGCAATGGTTGAATTGCCGACTTGCAAATCATGAGCCATATAGTTGTTGCCCTGCCAACACAGCCATCGTCTATCTGAGCGGTACTTTCACACAGCAGAAGAGTGCATTACAGACAAACCGCATCCTGCATTTCCACTTGGATAATGTGGATTGTTTGACTTTCATCAAGGATAACAGGCGTGATCGCTGATGATGTTGTGGCACCAATTGCCGAGTCAACTGATAGTTGCCGTCTGCTTCACATTCCTCTTCCAAAAGAATGGTCCTGTGGAATAAAAAAAATTAAAATGATCATTTCTTACTGCAATTTTTATCAGAGTGCCCAAAGGTCATTTTTGCTGTGTTTTGCGGTTAGGGAGACTGTAAAAGACAACAATTGTACACGGTTTTCATTAAAAAACGGATCCATTTACTGACTTCCTCATGATAAATTAAGCACTGCTCAATGGTTTTATGGCACATGGTGCTGTGAAGATACAGATTATAATCAAGGTCCTTTGAAACAAAATGTGGGTTCTAAGTGGAGCGATTTGTACTCACGATTTTTAACAGTAGCTAGTAGAAGTCATTTTTATAAATTTTTTGGTCATTTTCCTGTAAATACAGCTATACTACAGGAGCTTAATATAAAAAATGTGGTTTCTAACAACATTTGTTCTTCACAATTGTCAACATGCCGAAGGGTCATGTTTGAATTTGGGCATGGGCTGTGAATATCAGCTTATACTACAGGTCCTATTGTAAAGAAATTTGTTCTAACAAACATTTGTTTCTTCAAAATTGTCAATATTAGCCATAGGGTCATGTTTTGAATTTTTGGAGCAATGGTGCTTCAAAACAGAAGAGGTAGGACACTGTTAATGGACAATATTGCAAAATGACATGTTTTTTGCAAGATCGTTAACATAGCTAGCAACCCCTGTAGTGAGACAACCCATTTAATACAATTTAAAAAAAGGGAAGCAAAGACTTGGTGGGATTCCATCCTATTTTAAAAATTTGTTTTCTAGAATTAAACTACTAAAAAAACTTGCATGTACTCGTAGAGGCAGAAGTTTCTCAAGCGCTTCCCAGGTCTTGACTGTGTACCGAGGAAGACTGGAAGTCTTAGCTCACACTTCCGCTTTCGCACTCTGCTTCAGCGGGACTGTTTGCGTTGCTGCGTCATAAGGGCATTTTTGCCTTGCTAGTAGATGACTGACACCAGCCCTAGCTCTCACCGCACCCACTGTAAGTCCAGCCTTGCTACCTGAACCTGCGTGTTAATAGATGACGGACGCTAGCCAGGGCTCTCTTTTCTGGGGCTGGAGTCACTATGGGGTCGCATCATCTGATCTCCAGGGGAGTCTGTCCCTAATTAACTGAAGAAAGGAATTTGGAGGAAAAATGAAACCAATGAATTCAATTGCTGAATCACTCCTCAGAAGCCAGGAGGCAAATTGTTCTCAACATAAGAATGTTTTTGGGGATGATTAGGACATTTTTATTATTTTATGGGGTGCGCAAATGATTAACACATCTACACAGTATAAAATACCTAAAGATACTGCAGGAGGGGTGTATTGTTGGATCTTATCACACTGTGAAAAAAGCAAAATGATAATAATGTAAAACTAAAATAAAACACTTACCTAAATCAAATTCCGTAACCGAATTCAGTTACAAAAAAATATACTAAATGACAGTCACTGGCCAAAATAGCATAGTGCCACTTTGTGATATGTGTGTCAAACAGGGTTTAAGGGTTATGCTGTGGTACATGGACATAGTATAGTCATTGTCCAGTCAACTAAAATGGGTGGTCAAAGATTTACTTTATTCTGCACTTTATTCTGAGTGTCATTCAGGTTAGTGGTCCATGCCCGGGTCTCACCGCACCCACCTGTAAGTCCGCCGCTAGCTGAACCTGCCGTGTTAATAATGACGATGCCAGGCTTGGCTCTCACCAAACCCACTGTAAGTCTGGCCCTGCCCAGTTGAACCTTCCGTTATCCACGTTTACAAGCCTTACCCGCCTTGATCAGTAATTACCCCTTCACCCACTTGACATTCAGAGATGCAGGATTTACAGACAACCTCGTGACCTACAAGATACATCTGTTTCGCTGCTTCACATTTCTAATGTTCATGGTGAACAGTGTCACCAGTAGAATGCAATTAGCTCCTAGCGGCAGAAGTATTGGAAAACTATTTTTTTTTTTAATATAGTTTTATTTCTATTGCTAAAATTCTGCTTGATGGTCCATAAGGCACCTGTATCGGTATTTGGTCCATCTGCGTTACATGGATATGGATAGTCAATGTCCATTTCACTAAAATACTGCTTCAAAGACTACTTTCATCGATTCAGACAACATTTTAATCATGTGGGTCATGCAGGTTTGAGGATCATGCTGTGGTACAGGACAGGTATAGTCAATGTCCAGGTGAACTAAAATGGTGGTTCAAAGACTACTTTCTTCCGGCACTTTTTTAATGTGTGGGTCATGCGGGTTTTTCGGTCATGCTGCGGTATAGGATATGGATAGTCAATGTCCATTTCACTAAAATACTGCTTCAAAGACTCCTTTTTCCGGCACTTTTTAATCTGTGGGTCATGCAGATTTAAGGGTCATGCAGCGGTCCAGGACAGGGATAGTCAATGTCCTGTTCAACTAAAATGGTGGTTCAAAGACTCCTTTTTCCGGCACTTTTTAATCTGTGGGTCATACAGGTTTAGGGGTCATGCTGCGGTACAGGACAGGTATAGTCAATGTCCAGTTCAACTAAAATTGTGGTTCAAAGACTACTTTGTTCCGGCACTTTTCAATCTGTGGGTCATGCAGGTTTGAGGCTCATGCTGTGGTACAGGACAGGGATAGTCAATGTCCAGTTAAACTAAAATGCTGGTTCAAAGACAAATTTCTTCCAGCACTTTTTAATCTGTGGATCATGCAGTTTTGAGGGTCATGCTGCGGTACAGGACATGGATAGTCAATGTCCACTTCACTAAAATACTGTTTCAAATAATACTTTCTTCTGGCACTTATTATGCTGAGTGTCCATAAGGGCTTCTGTGTGGATTTTGGGGTCATGCTGCATTAAAAGACAGGGATAGTCAATGTCCATTTCACTAAAATAGTGGTTCAAATACTTGTTTATTCCGGCACTTTTTATTCTGAGGGTCCATCAAGGACATCTTTGCTGGTTTTGGGGTCATGCCGCTGTAAAATAAACCAATAGTAAAGGTCTTATTGAAAAAAGCGTATTTGCCATGCTTCTCGGCCATCAAAATGAACAGGGTTATGGGGGCCACCATCCTTTATCCCCGTTCCAAATCAAAATGAGCAATTTCTTCCACACCACAAGTGACAGTAAATGCAGGAAATTTTAACAGGGTCGTTTACCCAAATGGACCCCCCGGGCCCTGCCGCTACCTCCACCTCTTTTTTGGGACGTTCCCTTGCCACCCATATGTTGATGAGTTTTGGTCCCCTGGTCGAAAGTGACGGGGTCCCTGCCAGTTCCTTGTGCCTTTCCAATACCCCGGGGTTTTTTTTGTGTGAAAGGGGGCCCTTTTTAGCTGCTATCACTGTATCTGCTGTGGCTATGCCGTCTTCATGTTTTCGGTTAGCCATTGAACCAATAGTAAAGGGCTTAAGAAAGAAGCGTATTTGCCATGCTTCAAGGCCATTAAAATGAACAGCGGTTACTGGGTGTCCACCATCCTTCATCCACGTTCCAAATCAAAAATGAGCAATTTCGTTCCCCACACACAAAGTGACAGTAGAATGCAGGAATTTGAGACAGGGCTCGTTGACCAACTGGACCCCCAGGGCCCTGCCAGCTGAACCTCCACGCTCCCTTTTGGGACGTTCCTGCTGCCACCACATATGTGATGAGTTGTTGGTCCCTGGTGCAGAAAGTGACAGGGTGTCCTGCCAGTTGCCTTGTGCCATTTCCAATACCGGTGTCTTGTTTTGTGTGAAAGGGGTCCCTTTGCAGCTGCTATCGCTGTATCTGCTGTGGCTATGCCGTCTTCATGTTTTCGGTTAGCCATTGAACATAATGAATTATTTTAGCCTATGAATTTTTTTCTGTGACTTTTATAATCTAATTGTCTTGCCTAATATGTAGCACGCATCCATTTTACTGTTGTGGATGTTAATTCCAGCTTCTCCTCACCTGTTTGAGTGTAAGAATGAAGCTGTTTCTCTCCCATAGACTTTAATGGGCATCGGCGATAATCTGTTATCGACTATCGACATAATAATTGCCGATATCGACTATCGACTCGATAACGATTGTTGACACAATCGCTCATCCCTAGTGGTGACATCACAGGCAACCCAGAAGCCTTTTTTAAGCTTCCGGGTGGCCATGAAAGCCCCCCTGCAATCATGACAAGGGGTGCAGATGGAGAAAAAAGGAGCTCCTCCCTCTGTCTTTCCCTTAGCTGCTGTGGTCGCAATTGACTGCAGCATCTGAAGGGTTAATCGTCCACAACAGGAGATATATAGAGTTGGCTCTATGCGTCAATCATGTGGACTCTGCTTGTGAGGCTGCATGATCTCCTTGACATACCCATACGTCCAATTGCGGGATTTCAATATTTTTGAAGCTATTGGACTTTAGGCCAGGCGGCCTTAGTGTACAGCACAGAGGAGTGTAAAAAAAGTCACCACAGAGTATGTAGGGATCTCATTGGCTGCTAAAATCACATGACCCTCTTATGTGTATGTCACTATATTTCCTGTTGAACGCCATTTCCACCTTACTCTATGTAGTGAACGCATTGTTTTCTCTGTGTGCTTGTTTTCCAGCAGGCAGAGACACCATTTCCCAGCGATTTTACAAAGGAAAAGCTGCAACTTAGATTAGTCGGGGGGTGGAGCAGCTAGTTTAGTGAATCATACACAACAATAGTTAGGGAGCTAGGGAGTTTTGCATAGCTTTTGTATAGGGTATAGTTTTGTATAGCTGGCTGCATTTTTCCCATCTTTATTCAGAGTGCCCAAAAGTTTATTTTTCCTGTTTTGGGGGTCCAGCTACTGCAGAAGACACCATCAGCAAATCTGCCATAGAAAAAAATGCAAGTGTTGCAGTGTTGCTGCCCGGGTTCTTCGATAAGACACTGTTAACAGATATTCCATAGAAAGAAATCTATTTGTAATACTATTTGCTGGTAGTACATTTTTGGGATTCAAGAAGAGTTCTGTGTCGCAGTGTTGCTGCCAGGGTTCTTCCATAAGACACTGACAACAGATATTCCATAGAAAGAAATCTATTTGTAATACTATTTGCTTGTAGTACATTTTTGGGATTCAAGAAGAGTTCTGTGTTGCAGTGTTGCTGTCAGGGCTCTTCCATAAGACATGTTGCAGGTAATGTAGCATCCAAACACTCATGTGTGAGATGCTGTTGGGGTCTCCCAAGCCTCGGGGTCGAGGGGCACTAACGGGATCTTCCTCCTCTTCCACCTCCTCCTGTAATCTGTGCCAATCTCTTACCACTGAAGGGTAATCAGTACTGGCAGTGTCCACCCCTGCCTCCTCATCATCCTCCACCTTCTCATCCTGACCATCACAAGAGCCCTGGCTAGTCTCATGCGCTCTACTCTGTGAGCTGAACTGATGTCCTGCACCCACCTTCGACCTCAAATCACCGCCTAAAGAAGACCGATACAATTGCGAAACAGTCGGGCCTTCTACATCCTCCGGAAAGTAAGGCTCTGTATCCGCCTCCTCCGTCTCCATCATTGCTGAGACCTGCTGCCGCTTGTTCCAGTAAAAATATAACCAGAACGGTCCTGCTAACAAGGGCATTGTCCCAACTGACCATTTTGGTGCGGACACCAGAAGTGTGAGCTAAGACTTCGAGCCTTCCTCAGCAGACAGTCAAGACCCGGGTAGCGCTTGAGAGATTTCTGCACAACCAGGTTCATGACTTGTGCCAGACAAAGGATGTGCATAATCCTACCGATCTTAAAGGCAGCAAGAAGATTCCTCCAGTTGTCTCACACCACCGTGCTTGGCGCCATGTCCTTAGCACCCAGCCACTGGTCGGTCTGTGTGCAGAGCCGTCCACAGCTTGTGACCTGTGTGTTGACAGTCTCTAAGACAAATTAATTTGAGAATGGCCTGTTTTCTCTTGGCACATGATGCTACACATCGAGGTTGGGGATCTGGACTATGCACAATTCCAGCAGTGTTGAAGTGTGTCGACTGAGACCCATCACCAGAGGCACCCATCACCCAACTCACCCAGTGAGCAGTCAGTGAGATGTAACGCCCTTGACCATGGTTACTAGTTCATGTGTCTCTAGTGAGATGGACTTTGGTGGACACAGATGCAGCCAATGCGCTGGAGATCTTTTCTGAAACGTTGTGTCCCAGGGCAGGGACAGCTTTTCCGGCAAAAAAATACCTGCTCGGCCTCTGATATTGGGGGCATGCCAGGGCCATGATGTGGAGGAACTCATTTGCGTCTGCCAGGTGGAAAGGCAACATTTCCAAGGCCAACAGCCTGGCAATGCCGATATTCAGGCCTTTGGCTTTAGGATGGTTGGAGTGAAAGTGTTTCTTATGCTCCCACACCTGGTACACAGAAGGCTGGCTGCCAGATTGGTTGCAGTATGGCATGCAGGTAAGACTGGTGGAAGGGGAAGGTGTAGACTGTGTTGCTGGTGGTAGGAATCGGCCAACAGTATTTGGGACTAGGGATGATGCTTGCTAATGCTGCTCCGGCACATCAGCAGCAGAGGACCGCTTGCGCTTGGAAGTGGCGGAGGAGGAGGAGGCAGAAGATGTCACGGTGGTTGGAAGCCCAGGACCTGTGAGGCCTTTTTTCTCCAAGTGATTCTTCCACAGCAATTCCTGCTTTCCGTGCATGTGCCTGTTCATGCTCGTGGTGCTTAAACTCTTTTCATTCTTTCCTCTACTGACGTCTTGACAGCAAATCCTACATATGACATCAGTCAGTGAATCTGAGGCTTGATCGAAAAAGGCCCAGGCTTCACAGGTCCTGGAGCTCTGCGACGGTCAAAACCTAGTACCGGTATTCACGCTACCACCACTGACCACGGCTGGCGAAGTAATGTCAGCGGACTTGTGCGACCACCCTCTCCCTTTCTGAGGCTGGAACCGCAATGACACTACTCCACCATCCTCCTCCTCCACTGATGATGTGCTACCAGCTGTGGCTCAAAAGACCACGTTGGATCCGCAATGTCATCATCATCACAAGTGACTTCCTCTTCCTCACAGTCTACATTCTCAAGCTGCGGGCAAGAAGCCGCAGGCACTGCGATGCGTTGCTGGCCGCTCGGTATTTCTGCCGACGGACCAGCTTCCTTCTCCTCCGCTGAGGGCATCAGCGATCGGGCATCAGAGCAGACAAAATCATCCTCTTTGGCCTCTTGATCTTTTGAAATGCCTTCTGTCTCCAACGGCATTGTGTGAGCAAAGAGTTCTTCAGAATATGGATTATTTGGAATGGTCTGTATATTGGGTTGTGACATTCGGCCCGTGTTTGCTTTAAGTTGGATTGATGATGATGATGATGTCATTGGTGGCCGCGACTGAGAGGAAGAGGAGGTAAAACCGATGGATGCAGGGTCTGGTAACCCCTGAAGAACAGATTGGCGACGCTGTTCAGTAACCAGACGCACACGGAACTGAGCAAGCGATGACAGGCCTGACGGTCCTGCGACTGACGATATGCTTCCTTGTGTGTTGTCCGGAGCACTGGAAGGAGTGCCTTGTCTCGAACCTCTATCTCCACTTCCTATGCCCCTCCTTGCTTGCTTATCACCTCTAGTTCTCACCATGTTCAAATATTATAGTTCTGCACGTGGCACAAGATACATGTAATAAAAAATAGAGAAGTATATATTAATATATATATATATATATATTATAAAATATATATATGTGGATCACAATAACACACTGGTATATTTCAGTGTTATGTGGACTTAAAATCTGGCAAAATTATTCTTTTTGGCATTGAGTAAGATTTAGCAACAGAGAGAACTATATTTCCTGGATATATATCTGTATGACAATAACACACGATATCTTGGAAATGTATTTCACCCCCCAAACTGCCAAAATTGAACTTTTCTCCAGTATAATTTTTACCAACCAATCACTATTTAAAAGATATTACTTTGTATAGGACATTTGGAGACGGTGTGTTATACAATTACTGAACCCCAAAAACTGCAAAAACTGAACTTTTGGGCATGGTGAGTATGGTTTAGCAAATCCAAGCACTCTGTATAATATATATCCATGTATATATGAGAGTTAGGCGTTATGTGAGCCTGCAAATGTCGCCAAATAACAGCTTCTGGGTGTGGGAAAGATGCAGCCAGCATTAACAAACTCCCTAACTATTGCTGTCTATGGAGAGGAAAATGCTATTTAAATCTTGATTCCCTAAGCTTGCTGCAAACCCCCCCTAACTAACTACCTAACTAATCTGCAGATTTTCCTGTCTAAAATAATAAACAAATCTTGTGCCTGCATGCAAGCAAGCAGAAAGAGAGCAGTCTGTACAGAACATAGAGAGTAAGCAGAAACTGGCATTCAGAACACAATACAGTGAAATATATATAACTGTGATTTTAGCAGCCAATGAGAGCCCTACACCTCAGGGATGACGTTTTTGACAATTCTCTGTGCTCTGCACTGATTGGATGGCCGACAAAAGTGCAGAGAGGCGCTGAAAACTATTAAAATGGTGTGTTGAACGCCTTGGCGAACTCTAACATTTACTCAAACGAACAGTAAAATTCAGTTCAGTTCAGTTCGAGTTTGAGAAAATCAAGATGTTCGACTCAAACTTAACTTTTCTCAAACGGTTCGTTCAACATTAACTGGGTCGTGGGCGCACTCGCAGCCTGGGTCCCAGCTGCACTTATTCACCTCTCCTCACTCCCTGCGCTTTCTCTGCTGATCAGCATGCGCCTCCCCGCTCCATAGAGCGTGCATGTGTTGGCTCTGTAAATTTTAAAAGGCCAGCAAACCGGTAATTGAATAATAGCCAGGGGCTGGTCCTATATTACCCAGCCTTCCCCTGTCCTCCCTGTCAGATCCATAGTGCCCAGTAGACTATTGTGAAATTGTTCTCAAGTGTTCCAGTTTATATTGTGTACCAGTTCCTCTTGCCTCCATCTCTCGAACACAAATCCTGGCGCCTGCTCTGACCTTCCTGCCTGTCCACGACTACGAGCCTGCCTAGTGATTTTGTAGCTCGGCAACCAGTCGTGCCACGGGTAGCGACCTGGAGGTTGCCTGCCGCAGCAAGACCATCCCACCTTGTGGCAGGCTCTGGTGAAGACCAGCAGCCCCTTAGACTCTGCTCCCTGGTGGAGTTTACACCATCACGTTGTGGTGGCTCAGTGGATTCACTACTCTGCTGTTACAATTGATCACTGTTTCAATTTTATTTCACTGCACTCAGTCTGCATTCTAAATACAGCAGTAGCCATATCCTGAGGTCTGGCTGGGACTTAAAGAGGTGTTATCGTTTGAGCTGCTCGTGCTGTTCAGCTAATTTTCTCAGATTGAGTTTGAAATCCAGGGGTGTGTCTCTCCTGTCAGCAGGTGTGCCTCTCCTCCCAGGAGGCATGTCTGTCCTCACTGAAGAACTGTGACATCATCATTTTGTTTAAAGCAGTGGATGCAGAAGGTTGTCTGGATATAACAGCTCTGTAGCCTCCTGCATGCTTATGTCTGCAGCCGTGAGGGTCCAAACTCCAGCAAGCACCTGTCATATGTCTTAGCTGCTGGCTTTCAGTTGTGTGTAAACTGTTACTTCTAGTGGTGTTCATCCAAATTGTACTGACAACAGGCAGAGATCTTTACTCAACTACAAATGTCAGCTTCAAGTAAAGATCTCTGCTTCCTGTCAGTGACATGTGAGTGAAAACAATGGGGAGAGTAGCAAATCAGCTTTGAGAGAAGGCCCTGCTTAGCTCGTAACTAACTTGGGCTAGTGGTGCAGAGGCAGAGCAGTGAGCAATGATAGTGTTGTTTTTAGAACAAAGGGGTTTGGAGTTCTAGTCCCTCACAGGGTATATTTATAGGGGGAAAAAATTCTACACATAATAAGAGACCTAAGGGGTATATACGTCCAATCTCTTCATGAGATAGATATATATTTTATATAATTATATTATATTATATATTATAATATATATTACATAGCTCCCCTAATCATGTCTTTCCCCCAGAGTATATGCTTTGTAACAATGTTGGAAGGTTTGGGTGTGAAGCAAGGATAGGCACAATAAGGAGCTTTGTGTGTGTATATGAAAAAAATTAAATTTACACAAAATTTTTTCATATCTTTACATATGTGTAAAAAATTTTAAAGAAAAAAAAACAAACACTGTGGGGGCTTGAACTCCCAACCCCTCGTCTTGCAGGGCTAATCCCCTATGCACTTGTACTATACAAGCAGCTTATGCAAACACAGTGTTGTAATCCTTATGTTATACACTACAGGTGATGGCGTCATAAGGAGGCGGGGCTTGCATTCGATCTGAGGAACAGAACGCCTTCTTTTCCAAGTAGCAGCTTAAGGACTGGACCTGTGAGGAGATGAATCAACCTCTTGGCAAAAGCCCCTTAAACAGCCAGTAATTGCCCAGAATATTGACCCTAAAGCTGGGAGATGTACATAGAGCCAGCAGACTTTGGTTTCACTATCGATTTTAACAGCTCAGAGGGGAGTAAACACAGAGTGTGCAGGCAGCCAATCACAGCTCAGGGGGCATGGCCGGGGCGTTTCCAGTCTAGGGGCGTATCCCAACAGCTGAATGAAATGTCAGCCAGCCAATCACAGTGCAGGGGGCGTGTCTAGGGTGCGAGAATAGACCAGGGGGCATTCTGACCAGCAACAGCAGAGATAGAAGACAGATTTACAGAGATGCTCATATCTGCTAAACCAAGTGACAGAGGTAATGCAACCCAATTACAAAAGTGCTTATTTTTACTGTCCCAATAATCTGAGACATGATCTTTGTAACGCTAAAACCCCTTTAATGTGCGCAAAGCAAGATCATTAACATAGAATGGCATGGGGGTGAACAGAAACGAACAACTTTTATTTGACTTCTAGCCAGCTGTGATGTGCTTGCAATTACTGATAATACTACGATAACTCAGTCAATACCAGATTGAGAAAGGGATTTATTGTAGATGATGCTTTGGATTAATAATTTTATATTAGAACTTTATAATCATTTTATATTATTTGTATATGTTCTAATTCTATATTAAATGTATATTATTTAATATGATTTAATTTTATATAGTTTTATAATTAAGTTGTACCAAGTTAGTTTATATCACTGAAAATAAAAGTATAACTCTTACCGTTTCAGCATGAGTTTATGAAGGATCGGTCCTGTCAAACTAATCTCATCAGCTCTTAATTAGGAGATCAGTTCTAGACTGGATTGGGTTGAGACATTGGATGTCATAGATCTAGATTTTTCTAAAGCATTTGATATGATGCTGCATATAAGTTTGGTAAGTAAAATGAGAATGCTTGGACTGTGGGAAAATGTTTGCAAGTGAGTAAGTAACTGGCTCAGTGAAAGAAAAAGGGTGGTGCTTGTCAGCAGCTGCCAAGGCAAGCAGGATTTTTTGATTAAGTTTATTCCAATTTGTAGGGATATGAAATGAAAAAAACTGCAATTTTAGCGTTTGGAATTTTTTTTCTTCTACAGTGTTCAGCGTATGGGATATACGATGTTATATTTTAATAGATCAAACTTTTTCAGAATCGTCGATAACAAATATGTTTTTCATTGATTTAGACGCCGCGGACATCTAAGTGTCATGTCTAAGGGGTGACATGTCTAAGGGGTAAAACAGCACAGGATGGCTCCAGCACCATCCCGCATTGTAACTGGCGGGTGTTAGCTGTAATTATGCATGAATTAAAAGACGTTTTTAAGAAAAGGTTTTTTCACAGCTCTATATGTTAGTGTTGCCACTCATAACAAAACACCGAAACTTCATTTCATTCCAAATTTTATAAAAATTAGGCACTTTAACATCGTATCCAATCTTTCTTTTTATCAAATATATAGGTTGTTTTGCTTAGTCTTTTCACACAGGATTTGATCCTTATAGCAGCATGTGATATCAATCTTAGTCATGCATAGCAAACAAACATAGTTCGTAATGTACAGCACACGTTTAAAGAGCAGACATATACTCATCCGAGATGGTGCCGAAGCCGCAACGTTTTGGAGGATTTATCCGCAATGGACCTCCTTTGTCGAGCATGGAACCGGCAACATACCTCCCCTTCCTTATATACGTCATAAATCTGTCATTTTACACATATCCTATCTAGATTAAAAACATAACATTTATTCAAAACACTATTTCTATTCATCAATACTCTTCTCATTAAAACAAAGTTTCATTAGTTTGTTCTATTTTATTTACCTTATAGGAAGGTAAGCACCGCTAGACACTATCGGCACCATGACTGATCATAGGAATGCACTCCATCGGCATTCCTCATTCAGCCCTGCAGGTGTCAGGGCATTCAAATAGGTGATCCAATATATTTCGCGTTGTAAAAGATGCTTCACGATAGTTGTCTGATCACTGCCCCCTACCTTCTCTAACACACACCATCTGAGTTCACTGACACTATGTCTATGATTCAAAAAATGTCTAACGGCCGATGTTTCGCCAAACTTTTTGTTGTCCACAGTCACTTCAGCCGACATATAAAATGCTGGCTGAGGTATGGGAGACGGTTCTTTCTTAGAAGGAACAGGAGAAGATTTGATATCTTTATGACATACATTAAAAATAATCCTTTATCAGTTCCACAAACTAAAAGCGGGAAAAAGTTTACCTTTTTAGATGTGTGTGTAATAAGAAAGGATAATAAAATCATGACTAATGTACCTAAAGGATAGCCGAATAATCCCCTGTTTTATGATAGTAAATGCACCTGTAGTCATTAAAAGCCATCCCAAAGGGCCATTCCTGAGAGCGACCATATTTTTCTTAAATTAAAAGGATTTATAGAAAACATAAAGAAGAACTGATTAATAAATTTGTAGAGAGAGGATATCCAAAAAGTGAAGTACAAAAAGTTTCTGATGAAGTAGAGGAAATCCCAAGAGAGGAGTGTTTTAAAAATAAAAGGGGAAAAATAAAATCAATCAAGATTGAATTTTTTTCTGTGTATGAAAAAACATGCCTGTTAATTAAAAAACAATCTTAAAAAAGGGATACTTTTAAAAGAATGACCCCAATATGGTCATTTATTTAAGGAAAACATCCCGGGTTTTAAAATACGTAAGGAAAACCCCATTCTAACCCTATTGCCCCATTAGATTGGGGTCCGACTAATGAGACAGGTATTTCTTCTCACACAAAAGAGAGGCACTTTTCCGTGTCTCTCATATCAAAATTGTACTAACATCATAAAAGGTGAAAGCATTACACATCCCACAAAGGGCTTTGGCATTCCTATTAGGGGATACTTTTAATGTAACCATGTAATGTAGGTAATGTTGAAGGGCCTTTTTGGGTTGTATATGTAGGGAAAAATAAAGGGTTCGAATCAGCTAAAAAGAACGTCGCTCACAAAAATTTGGCGTTCAAATCTAAAGTAGAAGTTCAAAAAAATTGAGGAAACCAAAAGTATAAAAGGGGGAAAGTTGTATAAAAAAAAAAAATTTTGGGGAAAATCGGTGTTAGACATTTTTTGAATCATAAACATAATGTCAGTGAACTCAGTTTGGGGGTTTTTTGTTAGAGAGGTAGGGGGGGGATGATCAGACAAACTATCGTGAAGGTCTTTTACAACCGAAATTTTGGCCCCCATTTGAAAGCCTGACACCCGCAGGATGAATGAGGAATGCCGATGGAGTGCATTCTATGATCAGTCATGGTGCCCATGTGTCTAGCGGTGCTTACCTTTCCCTAAAAGGAAAATAAAATAGAAAAAACCCAAATTGAATTTTGTTTTTAATGAAAAGGGAGTATTGAAAATAGAAAATTTGTTTTTGAATAAATTTATTTTTTTAAATTCAGATAGGATTGTTTTAAAATGACGATTTTTGACGTATATAAGGAAGAGGATGTACGTTGCCGGTTCCACGCTTGAAAAAGGAAAGGGCCCATTGAGGAAAAAATCCCCCAAAAAACGTTGCGGCTTCGGCAAAAATCGGGGGAGTTTTGTTGCTTTTTAAAAGGGTGGGGCTGTACATTAAAATTTTTGGGTTTGCTATGTTGATTAAGATTGAAAATCCATGCTGTTTTAAGGATAAAATTTCCTGTTTAAAAAGGACCTAACCCAAAAAAACCAAAAATTTTTGAAAAAAAGGGAAAGGGTGGGTACATGAAAAGGGGCCCCTTTTTTTTTTTAAAATTTTGGAAAAAATTTTCGGTTTTTTGTTAATGAGGGGCAACACTAAATATAGGGTGAATGAAGTTAGACAGTGGGAAAATCTGTCTTTGTTCCCTTGTTGCTCTTTAGTGAAAAAAGGGTCCCCCTAAACCTGTTATGTTATAAAGGGTTTTTGTTCATATAATATCGGGGCCTGGAAGTAAAGGGGCAAAAAAAAAGCAAAAAAAAACCCAAAACATTTTGTCTTTTAAACCCCTTAAGGGGACCCAGCCTTTTTTGGGCCTTTCCTGACCGGGCCCTTTTTTTGAAATTGGAAATGTAATTTTTGTAAGAAATTTTTTGACACTTTTCCCTACCCAATGTGATTCAGAGATTGTTTCCGGGGACCATTTTTGCTTAAATTTTAGTAAAAAATTTTTTTTTCCTTTACAATCCTTGTTTGTTTTTTGAAAAATATCAAAATTTCATAAAAATTTGGGAAAAAATTTTGCGTTTTGAATGTTGAAAAATTTTCTGCGTGAAAGGGACAGATAATTATTCCCAAAAAATAGTTTTTTAAACTAGCATCTACCATATGCCCATATGGTTGGCATCTTTTTTTAAAATGTCTTTTTTTTTTTTAGGGGCCTTGGGGGGGGCTTTAAAAAATTTAGTAGTAATTTCTCAAATTTTCAAAAAAATTTGAAATTTATAAAATTTTTTTTGGGCCCATTTCCAGTTCTGACGGGGGTTTTGGGGGGCCCTTATTTTAAGATCCCCCCAAAAATAAAAACCATTAAAGAAACAAAGCCCCCTTAACGTTTTTTACAACATTTATTTAGGAATTTTTTGAAAACCCCCTTTAGATATTTAAAAAAAATGAAAGCAAAGGGGGTTGTAAAAATTTAAAAAAATTTCATTTTTTTTTGCCGATTTTCAAAAATTTTCCTTATTCAGGGGAATCAGAAAATGTGATTGGAAAAATTAAAAACTTAATATCAATTCCCCAGGTCTGCCGTTTTTAGAGATATCCCATTGTGGCCCTAGTGCATTATTTGGCTCACCTAACCCCCAATGGGGGAAAGCCCTTTACTTAGGGTCTCTTTTTCAATACGATTTTTTTTAGGCCCCATTTCGGGTTTTGGGGGGACACCCAAAGGTGCAAAAACTTAATAAAACCCCAAAATTAGCCCGCTTATTGGAAACTACCCCCCTTAAAAGGAATTTTCCCGGGGGGTGCATTGAGAAATATACCCCCCACACGTGTTTCACAAATTTTTTTTGGGAAAAGGTGTAAAAATTAAAAAAACATTTTTTTTCCAAAAATTTTGAATTTTAGCTTAAAATGTTTAATATATAAAGGGGAACCCGGGAAAAAAAAAAAACCAAAAACTTTTTTTAAGGGAATTTCTTCCAAGTTCGGCAAAAACCCTACAGGGGTGTAAATGCTTTTGGGCCATAGCGGGGGTGTAAGGGAGGGAGCGCTATTTGGTTTTTGGGAAAACCGATTTTGGGGGGGCCCATGTGCATTTCCCAAACCCCCCAAAGTAGCGGGAACAGGCGAAAATTTCCCAGAAGTCGCCCCTTTTTGGTTCAAAAACCCCTGGTTTTCATTAGGGGTGTACTGTGCATTTTGGATTTCACAGGGGTTCCATAGTTTTTTTTTTTTGCATTGGGGGAAAGGGAAAAAGGGGGGAAAAAAAGCAGTTCGGTAAATTTTTTTTTGGTTTCAATTTTACAGCATTCGCCGTTTCAGTGTTAAAAAGATGTGATAACTTTACTTGGGGTTGGGCAATTACAAAGTTTTAGATTTTTTTAGTTTTTTTTGTTTTATTTTCTTTTCACAGTGAAATAAGTCTACAAAAAAAATTTCGTTTTTTTTTTGTCCCATTCTGACAGCCATAACTTTTTTATTTTGCTGTGTGCAGAGTGGTATGGCTTGTTTTTTGGGGGGTGAGTTGAAATTTTTTTTTGGTACCATTATTTCGGTGCATTGATGCTTTGTTCACTTTTTATTAAGGTTTTTGTGAGATGTTTTGAACAAAATACAGCAAAACTTGGGAATGTTTTTTTTTTTATTTTTTATAGGCCCGGGCACTGTAGGTATATTTTGAAATGGTAAACTTTACTCAGCAGGTTTAATACGATTACACCCATAACCCCAAATTTTTATATTTTTTTTTGTTTTACTTTCTTTTATAAAATAAAAACCTTTTATTCAACCCGGAAAATACGTTTTCATCGCCCTAGTCCGAGAGCCATAACTTTTAAATTTTTTCGTGCTTGGAGCTGTGTAGGGACTTGTTTTTTTAAAGATGAGTTGACGTTTTTATTAGTATCATTTTTTGGGGGGACAAGGGTTTTTTTATCGCTTTTAAAACCATTTTTTGGAGGGCCAGGGTGAAGAAAAAAAACCCGAATCCTGTAGTGTTTTTTATTTTTATTTTAACAGGGGGTCACCCTGCAGTTTTCCGTGATAAGTTTTTTGGGTTTTTTAAAATCTTTTGGGTGCTACGATTTTGGGGGATACCCAAATTTTTTAGTTTTTTTTTTTTAAACTGAAGCACCCTTAAAAAAAAAAAAAAAAGTGTTTTAGGTGTAAGACCCAAATTTTTTTGCATCGCTATCTTCTGAGGCTATCATTTTTATTTTTCCCTATACAGAGTGTATGGGGGATTTTTTTTTGCGGGGTGAAAAAATTGTTTTAAAATTTGGGACAACTTTGGGGTTTTTAGGGTTTTTGATCGCTTTTTATTCCATTTTTTGGCTGCGGGATGAACAATAATTTCAATTCTGTGATTGTTTTTTTTTGGTTTTTTTTTTCAGCCCTTTAGTACGGGTTAATTAACTGGGAAAAATTTATGGGCAGGTCGTTACGCCCCGCGGCGGGTACCAAATTTTTGGGGCTTTATTTATTTTTGATCTTTTTTGGGGGGGATTGGCGTTTGTTTAAAGGGGGGAAAAAGGGGGGTGTTTCGTATTTTTATTTTTTTTTTGTGTTTGGTTTTACCCTGTTTTTCCCCCTTTTTTTTTTTCTTTTTCACGTTATTTTTTTTTTCTTTTCCCCCTAGGGGATTTGAATGAGAGATCTTTAGATCTCTCATTAATTGGAATCAGTGATAGCTTGTTGCTATGACTTGGTTTCCCTTTTACAAAATGTCGTCACGTTTCCGGGGTCATGCCCAAAAAGGGGTACGGCCCGGGGGTCGTGAGTCATAGACAACCCCGGGAAAGGGTTTTGCCTTCCGTGCTGTCTGTAGGAAGGGAGGAGTGCACGGATCGCCCGGGTCCGTTTTGGGTGCTGCCCCGACAGGAGCAGGAGGGCGATTCCTCCCGGGTCTCTTTTAATTATTGCGACCCGGGTCGTCGCGATAATTAGGGGTTAACCGCCCCCCCCCCCCGGGCCGAGCCGGGGGGGGGGCCGACGGTGGGGATGTCAGCTGTAATATAAGTTTACCCCTGCGCCGGGTCGCACGAATCTGGTTAGAGTTCGCGCTTTTTTTTGGAGTATCATTGTCAGGTGCCCTGAACCCCCCAAACCCTGGACGTAGGGGTACGGCCCAAAGGGCGTTTAAGGGGGGAAAGACCAAGGGCCAGATTCAGGGCCAAAGGGGTTATTGCAGTTTGGGAGCAACAGGGTTTAAAAAATGAAAGGGAAAAATATCAAGAATCTGTCAGGCAATAGGCAATGGACCCTAAGAAATGCAGGTAATAGAGACATTGACGCTGCAAGTGAGGATCTTAAAAATAAATATAAACAGGTCCTTAGAGACATGGAGTCATTCAATCAGAAAATGTGAGATGCTTACAATACTCAAGGAGGGGGCAAAGAAAATGTTTGAAGGGGGGTAATTGATCACTATCCCAAGTCAACCCCTTTCCCTGTCCGTCAGCAGGTGGTGCATTCCAAACAAAGAATGAGAATAGATCCCCCTGAGTTAACTCCAGTTTGATCAGAAATTGCACTACCAGCTATGATCAACCCTTTTCTAACTACCAGTCCACCAGAAGTGTGGCCCCCACCTCCACCCTCAGAGAGGTACAAGCCTTGGGAGCCATCAGAGATGTTAACATTGATTAATTGACTTCCAAACCCAAATGAATACCCCATGCCCTTCTGTATAATGTAACAAAGTGTCTGGACTGGTAATAGAGGGAAAGTAAGGCAGCGCGCCGGACCGAGGGCCACGCCCCCATGAGGGGAGGCGCGGCATGACCCGGCACGCTGGGCGCGGCCGGAGCGGGTAGCGGTGACGCGGCCGGAGCGCGTCATGATGACGCGGCTGCCGGGGGAGGAGTCCCGGCGCAGGGAGGGGCGGTATTTAAGGCCGTCTCTCTGCCCGGGAAAGCAGTCAGCGCAGCACATGTGAGGCAGTCCCACCCGCCCGCCCTTAAAATGGGGTTAGGAGCGTAGGAGGTGTGGTTGGTGGGGAAGTTCTCGGCAATGTTGGTTGCTGGGGATTATTTATGTCACGGTGGCCGTGGCGGTCGAGGTTCTTGGAGTGGTGGAGAAAATTGGTGAGGGAGTCCTTCGGGGTAGGATTCCCTCAGAGTTTGGGTAACTTGGACGGCCCGGCGAAGGTGGGCTCTTTCGGGGTGTTATCCCTGGGGAGCAAAATAGAGGAGCCATAGAGTATGGCTTTTGGGCCCCGAGCCAGTGGAGTACGGCTGGGGGCAAAATGGTGGTTTTGTCCCTTGGGGGGATTTTGGTCGCCGGGTCGGTTTTGGGGCTCCAAGGACCTTGGCCCCATTTTTGGTACTGTGGTTTAAAGTGTTATCCGGGTTATTCATGTGGTTGTATATAGTTATATATATGTACATGGAGAGGCACGGGCAGAGGTGGATTATTTTATACGTTGCGGTATATTTCTTTACATATATATATTTATATACCGGTTTACAGATTTATATGTTATTTATACTGGTTGTGTTATTTTTTATGTGTATGTTTTTTAAATTTAAAACGGCTGCTGGGGCCAATTTAATCCAAGCAGGTGTCGTGTCATCACTGGGGGGGCTTCAGCAGGGAGGGTGGGATCAAGGAAAAATTGGAAGGAAGATTGGGGGGGCAGGCGCGCAGACTCAGCGTTGCCTGGGGTCATGTCTGCCCAAGATTCCAAAGGTTCTGTCAGGTAAACAGCAGCCAGATTAGAAGTGTCAGAGATCTAAAGATCTTTGTTAGGGTTTAGTAAAACCCATTTGCAAGGGCTGGTTTGCTGGAGTGGGGATAGCGAGGGTGGGCCCCACTCCACCTGGACAGGCCAGATCTTGGGCTGTCTAATTAGGCTCAGTTGTGTCTGCCTTATATAAGGCCAGAGTCGCAGACACACACTCTCTCAGCCTGGGAACAGGTTATCTGGCAAGAGCCTGTGGGAGCATCTATTTTGTGGTACTGTGATTCTGCTGTTATTTGGTGACTGGTATTAGGCCAGCACTGTGCTAGGAAGGATTTTCCTGATGTTTAGTTAGAGCCGGACAGGCATAGGATTTGTTTTTGTTTGTTTTGTTTTCTGTACCACATGCTTACAATAAAACTGACTGCGGCCAGTTTTAAAAGAACTTCTGTTGTCGTTTTGGATTTCTGCGCCTGCTGAACTGTGCCTGTCTACCCAGGAGATGACCACCCCGCTACCTAATCCCTTACAATAGCCATACAGATCATATACAACAGCTATAGAGTTTGTTGGAAAGATCTTGAGGATTTGGTAAATATAAAGGTAACCGATGCATTATTATACAAAGGGCCACAGGAAACTGCTCACAAGATGAGACAGCAAAGGGAACTGGGGAGGAGTATGTGAAAAAATTAATAGTGGGGAAGAAGTTGGTTACTAGATTAGACAAGACACAGAATAAAGGAGAATCAGTGGAGACATTATTTTCCAAGCTGCAACAGAGGTGGGCTGATTTGGGACATGAGTCCTCCTCTGACTTGCACCAACATGTTTTTTTTTAATACTTTTGTTGAGTGGCTGAATTGACACATACATGATGCTCTCAATATTTCTAGGCCTGACTGGTGGATATCTACTCCTGAAACTGTATTGCAAGTGGCAAAGGGAATAGAATTAAATTCAGGTAAGCATTCCAATCACATAGTGATTGCATATTATCAACCAGAGAACAATCAAAACCAAAATAAAAGAGAAGCAGAAGTAATGCAGTGACGTGGTTTAATTGAGGACGATCTGGGCATTTTGAAAGAGACTGCAGAGTCCCTAAACACAACAGGAGGTATTTAGCCCATGGCCTCGAAGATCAGGAGGAATATCAATATCAACCCAGGTATAACTGCCACCTTCCTAGGGAGTGTCGGACTGGGGGGTCTGGGGCCCACAGGGGAATTGATCTTGGGGGGCCCACCCTACTGTATATGAAAATATTACGGCCTCTCGACATAAATGCGCCCATTTTACCACTTTAATACAGTGTGCAAAAACAAAAACTGTATTGTGTAGTACAATAGCAAGTTAGTCACACATATGTCACAGTTGGGCATATCATAGTCACAGGGCTAAGTAGCTCCTCCATACCCCCCTCCACCCACATACAATATCCCCTCACCCACAACAATATCTCCTCCACCCACATACTATCTCCCTCCCCCCACATACAATATCTCCTCCACCCACATACAATATCCCCTCCACCCACATACAATAACCCCTCCACCCACATACACTATCCCCCTCCACCCACATACACTATCCCTCCACCCACATACAATATTCCCCTCCACCCACATACAATATCCCTCCACCCACATAAAATATCCCTCTCACCCACATACAATATCCCTCTGCCCCCCATACAATATCCCTCTCCGCCCACATACAATATCCCCTCCCCCCACATACAATAGGCCCCTCCGCCCACATACAATATCCCCTCCGCCCCATACAATATCCCCGCCCCACATACAATAACCCCCTCCGCCCACATACAATATCCCTCCGCCCACATACAATATCCCCCTCCGCCCACATACAATATCCCCTTCCACGTATACCTTGGTCATGCACCTCACCACCTTCTAAAATAATCACCAGCAAAAAAGTAAAAGTGTAACTCCTATCACAGGGTCAATCAGGGACACATGTACGTTGGCATTATACCGGAGCCGATATAACCTACAACACCGCCATATAGAGACCACATAGAGGTCAGACACCAGCTCAGGTATAACCTACAACACCACCATATAGAGACCACATAGAGGGTCAGACACCGGCTCAGGTATAACTACAACACCGCCATATAGAGACCACATAGAGGTCAGGACACCAGCTCAGTATAACCTACAACACTGCCATATAGAGACCACATAGAGGTCAGACACCAGCTCGGGTCACATCACATTACAGTGAATTCAGCACTGATCCATATAGAAGTAAAATAACCCGGGAAACAGGTACTCCCCGGAGACGTCCTATCTGAGGAGTCGTTCTCTTCTCTTGAGTGTTCTTATTCCTTTTTCCTCTGCATCCGTTTCCACACCGCCATGAGGACTTGTCCGGCAATTTTCCAGCATCTCTTTACCTATTCCCACTCTGTACAAACTTCCAGGGGTGGGAGAGGGGTACAACCAAAAACTTAGAGGCCCTAGTATCCTAAGGGGTTGGAGGGTGGGGAGAGGACTAACCCTCTGAAGAAAATGCTACAACTATGGGCTGCTCCCCTCTCAATTATTTTACCAGGTAGGTAGACAAGACCCTAGGTAGGTAGGCAATAGGCAAGCCCCCAGTCTGTAGGTAGGTGGTTTCCCCCAGTTAGGTAAGCTGTAGGTAGTTGGGGTCCCCTTTATATAGGCTGCAAGCAGTTAGGGACCCCTTTAGGTAGTATACAGGCAGTTAGGGCTTCCCCTGAAGTAGTATTTCAGGGAGTTAAGGCCTCTTTTAGGTATTTGCAGGCAGTTGGGGTCTCCTTTAGGTAGTATACAGGTAGTTAGGGGCCCCCATTAGATAGTGTGCAGGAAGTCAGGGCCCCCCTTTAGCTACTGTGTAGGTAGTCAGGGCCCCTTTAGTATTTAGGTAGCCAGGGCCCCTTTGTAGTCAGGGCCCCCCTGTAGGTAGTCAAAGCGTCCCTTTAGGTAGCCAGGGCCCAAATTTTAGTCAGGGCCCCCTGTAGGTAGTTAGGGCCCCCTGTAGGAAGTTACGGACCCCTGTAGGGAGCCCGGCCCCCTTGTAGTCAGGGCCCTTTAGGTAGCCAGGGGGGACCCTTTGTAGTCAGGGCCCCCTTTGTAGTCAGGGCCCCCCTTGTAGTCAGGGCCCCCTTTAGTAGCCAGGGCCCCCCTTGTAGTCAGGGTCCCCTTGTAGCCAGGGCCCCCCTTTAGGTAAACCAGGGACCCGCTTGTAGTCAAAGGGGCCCCCCTTTTTAGCCAGGGACCCTGTAGGTAGCCATGGACCCCTTGTAGTGAGGGCCCCTTTTGTAGTCAGGGCCCCCCTTTTAACCAGGGCCCCCCTTTGTAGCCAGGGACCCCCCCTTTTAGTCAGGGACCCCCCTTGTAGCCAGGGACCCCCTTTTTAGTCAGGTCCCCCCTTGTAGCCAGGGACCCCCTTTGGAGCCAGGTCCCCCCCTTGTAGCCAGGGCCTCCCCTTGTAGTCAGGGCCCCCCCTTGTAGTCAGGGCCCCCCTTGTAGCCAGGGCCCCCCTTGTAGCCAGGACCCCCCCTTGCAGTCAGGGCCCCCCAGTGTAGCCAGGGCCCCCCTTGTAGCCAGGGCCCCCACTTGCAGTCAGGGACCCCCCTTGTAGCCCGGGACCCCCTTTATAGCCAGGGACCCCCATTATAGCCAGGGACCCCCTTGTAGCCAGGGACCCCTTGTTGTCAGGGCCCCCTTTATAGCCAGGGAACGCCTTTATAGCCAGGGACCCCTTGTATCCAGGGACCCCTTTATAGGCCCGGGACCCCCTTGTAGTCAGGTCCCCCTTGTAGCCAGGGCCCCCCCCTTTTAGCCAGGCCCCCTTGGAGCCAGGGACCCCCTTTATAGCCAGGGACCCCCTTTATAGCCAGGGACCCCCTTTATAGCCAGGGACCCCCCTTGTAGTCAGGTCCCCCTTGTAGTCAGGTCCCCCCTTGTAACCAGGGATCCCCCTTGTAGCCAGGGACCCCCCTTTATAGCCCGGACCCCCTTGAAGCCAGGGACCCCTTGTAAGTCAGGGCCCCCTTTTAGCCAGAGACCCCCCGTGTAGCCAGGGGCCCCCCTTGTAGTCAGGGCCCCTTTATAGCCAGGGCCCCCCCCCTTGTAGTCAGGTCCCCCTTGTAGTAGGGCCCCTTTTTAGCCAGGGACCCCCTTACAGTCAGGGGGCCCCCCCTTGCAGTCAGGGCCCCCCCTTGCAGTCAGGGCCCCCTTGTAGCCCGGGACCCCCTTGTAGCCAGGGACCCCCTTTATAGCCCGGGCCCTCTTGTAGCCAGGGACCCCTTTATAGCCAGGGACCCCCTTGTAGTCAGGTCCCCCCTTGTAGCCAGGGACCCCCTTTATAGCCAGGACCCCCCATGTAGCCCGGGCCCCCTTGTAGCCAGGGACCTCCTTATAGCCAGGGCCCCCCTTGTAGCCAGGGACCTCTTTGTAGCCAGGGCCCTCTTGTAGCCAGGGACCCCCTTTATAGCCAGGGCCCCCTTGTATCAAGGTCCCCCTTGTAGCCCGGGACCCCCTTTATAGCCAGGGCCCCCCCCTTGTAGCCAGGGACCCCCCTTTTAGCCAGGGACCCCCTTGTAGCCAGGGACCCCCTTTATCTCCAGGGCCCCCCTTGTAGCCAGGAACCCCCTTTATAGCCAGGGCCCCCTTGTAGCCAGGGACCCCCTTTATAGCCAGGGCCCCCCTTGTAGCCAGGGACCCCTTTATAGCAGGGCCCCCCTTGTGCCGGGAAACCCCCCTTTTGCCAGGGCCCCCTTGTAGCCAGGACCCCCTTGTAGCCAGGGACCCCTTTATAGCCAGGGCCCCCTTGTAGCCAGGGACCCCTTGTAGTAGTTAAAAAAACAAAAAAAACAAACAGCCCACTTACCTGGCTCCCGCTCCAGCTGCTGCCGCTCCGTGCTGCCGCCCGGGTCCTGCTGCACTGCTTTGGCGGCACGTGGAGTGACGTCCCCCGCGCCCCCTACGTCAGCAGTAGGGCCGGCGCCCCGGGAGGCTGAAGGCTCACGCGGTTCAGCCTGCCAGGGAGAAACAGCGGAGCGCAGCGCTAGTGGCGCTGTGCTCCCCTGACACCCCGCAGCCCCCGGGGGTCGGGGACACTAGTCCCGGTACCCGGGCCGGGCTTGGCCGCTCGGGACGCAGGGCCCGGGCGTTCAGGGAGCGGATGCGGCGGAGGGGCCCCGGGGAACGGCGGCACTGCCTCCGGGGCCCCCAGCAGCTCGGGGGGGCCCACCAGGGGATTCCCCGGTCCCCCGGCGGCCCAGTCCGAGCCTGTTCCTAGGCCTAATTATTTTCCTCAATCTCTTCCCCCACCAGCTGCTGCACTAGTAACTCCTCACCAGCAAATGGTGCAGCAGAATCCCTGCAGTATGCATCCTAGGTCAAATAATGTATAGCAGGCATCCTCAAACTGCGGCCCTCCAGCTGATTGGAAACTACAACTCCCATCATGCCCACTGTTACAGATGATATAAATGCATGATGGGAGTTGTAGTTTCCCAACAAATGGAGGGCCGCAGTTTGAGGATGCCTGATGTATAGGATGCAGGCAATCTAAATTCAAGTGCTGTGGCAATACAAAGTGTAAGATCCCTTGGCCTTACTCCAATAATAACCATCTCTATTGAGAGGGAGGGGGGGGGGGGCAATTCCATTCCTGAAAGACACTGGAGCCTCCGTTAGCATCATACTCAGCTCACATATTAATCAGTTCCTTCTTACCAGAGACAGTACTTCCTGTGTGGTTGTCCAGTTTCCATGCCTCTAACAAAACCAATACAAGTAGGATTCAAGCCCACACAAAGCATGCTCAGCCATCTCATTGATATTGCACAAGTAAATCTTTTGGGGCCTGATTTGTTGTCAAAAATGCATACCTTCATTTAGTATATGCCTGATGGTACAGTGAGATTAGGAGGCATGTTAGATAAGGCAGAGATTTATTAGCCAGGTGTGATCACAACCCATGGAGCTTGAGTTTGTTTGCTTGCTCCAATCTATTCCACAAAAAGTATGGTGAGTGTTACTGATGTAGGAAGGTTAAATATCCCATCTGCCAAAGTAGAATTAAAAGAAGGATACCCCTTACCAAGAAAATGGCAGTACCCACTTAGCATCACACAAATGGATGCAATTTCTCAGGATATTCAAGAACTTTTATTATTGAAACAGTGTCCCCATGTAACACGTCATTATATCCTGTGAAGCAGTAGATAAGGGGCGGCCATCAAAATATCGGCTGGTTCATGACTTCTGGGCAGTAAATGCAGTGATGGTCTTAAATACCCCAATCATGCCAAACCCACATACTTTGTTAGACCAGATTCCCAGCCCTGCAAGTCATTTCACAGTTATTGACCTTGCAAATTCCTTCTGGTCAGTCCCTCTGCATAAAGATTACTGGTACCTATTTGCTTTTACCCACAATTCAAAGCAGTACACATGGGTTGTGTTATCCCAAGGTGAACAGAACTCCCCCACTATGTTCACAGCAGCGAGGGCCCAAGTTTTTATCAAAATGGCTGCTACCATCCCCAGAAACAGTGGTCAGTACATTGACGATTTGTTACTGTGCACATCATCATTAGATATGTACAAATTGGCATCAGTTTCTTTACTGACATTCTTACATGAAAAGGGCTGTAAAGTCTCCAAGAAAAAAACTGCAGTTATGTTGTATCACAGTGGTGTTTTTAGCACATTGCATCTCACAGGGGATAAGACATCTCATTAACCATTTTGTCATCTCCTGCCCTAGGCACACCAGCCTTTACAAAACCCTTCAGACTGTACTGTAAAGAGACTGCAGGTCATGTCCCATCTATATTGACACAGACCAGAGAAGGTCAACAACACCCAGTTGCTTATTACTCAGCCCGACTAGATCCAGTTGTAAGGGGGGCTCCATCTTGCATAAGGTCCGTCATTGCAGTACAGGCTATGCTTTACAAAAGTGCAGAAGTTGTCTTAAACTATCCAGAGACTGTATATGCCCCTCATGACATTTCTGCAATGCTAACACAGGTTCAACCCCATCACCCATCTACTGCTAGACATTTGAGGTTACAATGGGCCCTACTGATGCCAGATAATGTTGCCATTCAGCATTGTACCACTTTAAATCCAGCTACTTTGTTGCCTTTGGAGTTGAAGGGGGTAGATAGTGTGGGTAGTCTCTTTTCTGAGTATCTCCCATCCCCGGAAGATGAGCAGCATGACTGTATTCAGTTAATGCAAGATGAGGTAGTGGGTTTTGTGAATGTTACAGATCAACCATTAGAAAACTCTAGTTTCGAGTTCTTTGTGGATGATTCACGATATAATTTAGACGTAAGGTTTTACACAGGATATGCAGTAGTCACATTATCAGAGACTGTGAAAGCTGAAGCCTTGCCTCCACATATGTCGGCCAAAGTAGCTGAATTAAAAGCATTGGAAGTGACCTGCAAGCAGGCTGAAGACTGGACTGCCAATACATACACAGATTCTCACTCTGCCTTTGGGATTGCACATGACTATGGCCCAATATGAAAAGCAAGATAATTTTTTACAGCAAATTACATATGCGAGCATTGACGGAAGCGTGGCTACTGCCTAAATGAGTTGGAGTCATCAAGGTAAAAGGCCATTTCAGAACAGACACCCATGAAGCAAGGTGGAAACCACATAGCTGACCAAACACCAAAAGCGGCAGCCAGAACCAGGGTGAACCCAGCTGTCATTTCCTTAGTGCTCCAAAAAGAAACACTATAGCTGCCTCTGGATTTTAATATCCCAAAACGTGTACAGCCACCTCTAACTTCACTTTGCACTCACGGCAGGGGGCCAGGGATTCCCATTTTCAGAAATATGTGGGTCTAAGAGGTGGGACCTTTATTGGAGATGGGAATGCTCCTGAAAGTCCCAAGTATAAGAAAGTCATAAACCCATGAGATGAAAACAAGAACATTAGAGGACGGTTTATTATGTGCCATAGTAAAAGTAAAAAAATATATACGGCCATCCGTACATAGGTAAATATTACGTACTATTGAAAATAGATATGTCAATTAAATTCATCAAAGAGAGGGATATATGTAATTTTATAACTTTGATTCCCCCTATTAATCTAGAAACATGAAACCATACAAGATATAAACTATTGTGCTGTAAAAGGAAATACTTCACTCCAATCCAATGGAAGAATTCTGTACATCTACATGTTAAAATATTTTCTGATCCAAATGTGTCTGCTGGGGTCCAGTTCCTTATTGGCTATTGCACCGATTCAAATTCTTAAGTAAAGGCTTTCCTGCCTTCTTTAAATATATATTTTTACCCCAGAAAGAGAGAGTTCCCCATTGTTTCTACAGTGGTTTTTATGAGCCCCAAAATTTATGTGGGAAAGACCGTTCATGAACGTCAGAGGCGACATCTAAACATTAATATTGTGTTAACAAGACAGATTGTGTGATAGGGCGCACAAAACTGAAAAGTTTTAGCCTTAGCCATGCCCCGTTTTACATACCACATCCCCTTTTACACACTCACTGATACCAGCTTTAGCTGATCATCAGAGGTTTCTACACCCAACCCATGAGGCAAGTAGCAACAAAGTAAGGTTGTGTGTAGAATGGACTGCAGCTAGAATATACATGTAGCTTCAGCATGGCCCTTCTGGATGTAACCAGGCCTCAGGGCTGCTCTTGACACATTGCCCCGGCACCACCAGCAGGTGTCGGAGACTTTTAGAAGGGTCCAGTTAAGCTGACAAATATGCTTTTCTTCCATGTTTTGTGTATCTGACTAAAGAAAAAGAATGCAATTCTTATACAAAATTTTTTATTTTCTGGCGGATTAAAAAAATATTTGTAAATTAAATTTTACAGACACTTTTTATAAAACAAAGTGCTTTTAGGCACTATCCATATGATAAGAATTTCTAGTCAAATTTAATGTAAACAATTCCTATTGACCTCAGTAGAAAATATGAATTGTAGCTCATATGACACTTATTTTCGGCGTGCAGTTTTTAAAACAAATGCACAGTTAAAAAAATTTGCTAATTCTTTGGTTGTATTCTATTAGGAAAAAAAAGGAAATGTATTATTGATGTCAATGAGGATGGCTAAAATCCTCATGCAATACATGCCCAGAACATTTGTAAGAGTATTGCATGTGTTTAACACACCCAGAATCAATAGGCATGAATTGCACTTTTTCTGACTGCAAACAGCCAGTAGAACCAAATCTGAAAAACTGCACTAAATCCACATGTAATAAGCATTTGCTTAGATAAAAAAAATACTCAGAAAAAAACAAAACAAACAGAAACCTAATCCGTTTGGTTTCTACGAGTAAATTTTACTCGACATGTGAATGTCCCCAAGGGTTTTGTATTTGTTCTTTATTTATTTTTTTTATATACGCAAAAATTTTTGCAACTGTATTTTTACTTTTCCTTTTATAATGTCCCACCAAGGGACAAGATTATTTTATTCCACTTTATAATACAAAAATAACACATTACCCGTATTGCTAATGTATTTTTGCCTGTGACAAACAGCCTATAAGACTGTCATTGGGCAGAACACAATAGGCTTCTGCACATGGCAGACCCGGACATGTTTGTTTGGCCTCTAGTTGCCTTGGCAACTATCAGCAACCTGTGATCATGTCACCGGGCGCCAGTAACTAGACAGTGGGGGACGCCTTCCTCTGATAACCATGGAAGAGTAAATGAGGACTGGGTACACCAATGGATAACAAAAATAGATGCCCTTTTTCGTTTTGAAAAGTTTTTGGTCCCATTAATGAATGACTGTTTTTGGCAAAAAAATTTAAATAAAAAAACGGGGGAAAAAACCCAAATTTTTTTAGGGTTTTTAAAAATTTTTTCCAACCAAAATGCTGGTGTGTTCCCAATTTTCGGGAGAAACGCTGTTTTTAATTAAAGTTCGCAGAGGGTGATTAAGAGTTTAAACAGCTCCTCCAACCAGACTTTCTCCCAAGAAATTTCCTCTTACCGGGAACAAATAAAACATGTTACGGGGCCTTTTACAACTTAAAATCCAACCCCAAAATTCGTAATAACCCAGGTAAGGCTTTTTTATTTCTCCCACAAAGCGAAAAGAAAATAAATACCTGAAAAAAAGGGGCAAAAAACAAACTTTTAATCAAAAAATTTACAAAAAAATATTAAAAAAAACCCCCAAAATAAAATTTGAAATAGGTCAAAAAGACTAAAATTCAAAAATTACCCCTAAAGTATAAAACCTTGGGAAAAAAAGGGTTAGGTTTTTTATTTTTGATATTGTAAACACAAACTATGTCCCCCCCGCAACCGTATTACCACCAAAAAAAATACAATACTATATATAAGAAAATCACCAAAATTAATATTTTTCACCCAAAAATTCTAAAACATATATGCCCCGAGACTGAGATAAAAAATGTGTTGTTACGCACAGTACAGTCATTTCTATTGGTATGCCTCCATTTGTTAAAGCTTCTCAGTATTTTGTAAATTTTCAATAGATAGACCACCCCCTTTAAACCCGGGTTTTCCGGGGGCTTTAAACCTTTTTAACAAACGTGAACAAAATTTTTTAAATTTTTTCATAAATCAATATTTACCATATACAAACAGGAAAATAAATCATCGTATATGGGGCGAGATTCATTTAAAACGTTTAGACCCAAACCGTACAGCAGGGTCCCCCTGAAAAGATTCCCCCGCCGAAAAAGCTACCCTACTAAATCCCTTGCACTCCAAATTAAAAACTTTCCCCCAACCCTCCTCCCAATAAATGTACCCGTTATCAGAGATATTTGTTAGCGACAAAAAGTGCAACAAAAACATCACCGGTAGAATCAGGTATAGATCCCACCACTCACCCCTATACCGGTGATGCTATTGTTGCACATCTCTGTCTGCTTAACGAATATCCCCTGATGAACCCTCTAAAATCATACATGGGGAAACGCGTCCAAAAGTGTTATAACTTTGGAGTGCAAGGGAATTAGTAGGGCGAGTCGTCTAGGGCAGAGGCTCTTTTCGGGGAGGTACTCCCGCTGTACAGGCAAGGTACTATAGGGATTTATATATAGTGCGCTCCCCTATAGCACCAATGATTTTTTCCTGTTTGTATATGGTGAACCTATATTGAATAAGTCTTCTTCTCTGGAAGGTTGCTAAGAAGCTTTAACAAATGGAGTCATACCAATAGAAATGAGTAACATGAGTAACAACACATTTTTTATCTTTGTCTCAGGATATATATGTATTAGAATTTTTGGTGTAAACTACTTAATTTTGGTGATTAAGAGGTATCCTCTATATATAGAGGAATCATCTATATATACACATGTATCTTATTGTTGAGCTAATACCGGTTACCTTGCCGGACATAGATAGCTGTTTATAATATCAAGTATATAAACAATATCCCCTTGTTTTCCTCCAAGGTTTATTACTTGTAGGTTAATTTGTGAATTTCAGCCTTTTTGACACTATATTTCAAATTGTACGAGAGATTTTTTTTCCTTATATTTTATATAATTTTAGATTAAAAGTTATGTTTTACCCCTATTTCTCTCAATTATATTTATAGAATTGGGTTACAGAATACCTCTAAACTTCAGTGATATATATGAGAAAGAAAAGTAGCAAACAGCAATCATGACCAAGGCTTATAGCTAGCTTATAGTACCATGTTGTTTCTAGGTCACATAATTCTAGGTCATTTCAAAATGTATTTTTATAGCAGTTGGAGCTCAGTGTTTTGCCATGAAGTAAAATTGACGTGGGAAGCTTGCAAATCAAATAATAAACTTTTTCACCATTCATTATTATGAAAAATTCTGGACCGTTTTTGTTTTAGCTGCTCCCTTAGTGATCCATTGTTTACAGCTCATCTCCAGGGGATACAACCAGGGCTGAAAGCTCTTCAGTCCTGGCCAGACATTGCCTCTCCTCTCAGGCAGCTACTGAGTGTTCAAACCCCAGGTGCTGTCACTCTACTCCTGTCCTCTGTACTCCTTAGTAATTAGTCAAAAAGTGCAAATGAATTAAAAAAGAAGCCTCCATGAGGTATGTGCATTGATAAAGAGGAAAAAGATTTGAACCTAGGACCCTTTTGCTGTGAAGCAAAAATGTTACCTCTGAGCTACAATGCAGCTACTTACAGTTCTACACATAAACAGACTATTCTTTGACTAAAGAGAGGAAAGGCATGGTGATGTCATCCTGCTGGGTCACATGATATGCAATTCAAACAAATCACACACACTCCCCCTTCTGAGCACACATTGCTGAAGAGCTGGATGCAGGAGGTATAAAATGGGATTGTGGCAAAACCCCATTAAGATGCAGGGTTAAGTGTTAATATTTTGGTTGGTTGAATAAATCAGTAGAGGGAGCTTAATGGATATGGTTTCATTATTATCGGCAATGTATACATTGTATGTAGCAAGCTCCCCCTAGTGGTGGCTGCCAACAGTGATCATGCATTATTATAAGGAGTTGTCCGATGCTTTATATATATTTTATTATTATTATTATTATTATTATTATTATTTGAAAGGGGGAGACTGGATGAAAAAAAAAATAATGACATCCCCACTGCTATCATTCTGCTATCAGTCGGTATAGGCTACTCCTGGAGTTTCCTCAAACTCCCACAGTTGCATACAAATGATTTGAGTAGTCCAATTTGTATTCAAAACCGTACCAAAACATTAATTATTTACACATGGTTCAAGTAGTAAACTTTTTTGGAAAATATATTTGCAGTCTCAGTAATCCTAAATAAAAAATCCAGACCATGCTCTGCTGCAGATGTACTAGTGCATCTCAAAAAATAGAATATCATTGAAAGCTAAAAGGGATTTTCCAGGATTATCTTTTTATTTATTATAGGACTCACAAATGTATTATATTAAACCTTGTAATTCATACTGTAATGAGTCTACACAATATAGGGGTTTCTCTATTTGACTTAAATTATTGATATCAATGATCTCTTCAGTGATATTCTAATTTTTTGAGATGCACTACTAATTTCACATGTAACAAACAGTCCATGTAGGTAAGGAAGACAAGCGTACTGACAGTAGGTGAACGCAAACCGGTGCACAACACCCTGTTTCTCAAGCCTGCACATCAATAGCAAAACAGTCTATGAATAGAACAGCAAGTTAAACTATTGAACATACTAGTATAATACCAAAAGTTAAAACTATGAGCGACATGTAAGGGCTTGTTCACACGACGTTTTGGATCCATTTTACGGATCCATTTTTGAGGTGTGAAAAGCGCATCCGGAAAGTGGATCCGAAAAACGCAACAGTTGATACTTTATTTGGATCCGTATTGTATACTTGTTGACTTGCGTTTTACGGATCCGCTTTCCCGGATACGTTTTCAGGAGAGGGAAATATATTCTCTCTCTCTCTCACCCATTCATCTCCCTGCCTCACCCATTCATTTCCCTGCCTGCGCACAGCCGAGCCCATCAGCGGCCGCACAGCTGGCTCGGCCCAGCCCATTCATCTCATCTCCTCGATCCCTGCAGCACATTACCTCCCAGCCATCCATCCATCCCCCTGCAGCACCTCACCACCCATCCATCTCCCTGCAGCACCTCACCACCCAGCTATCCATCCATCTCCCTGCAGCACCTCACCACCCAGCCATCCATCCATCTCCCTGCAGCACCCTCACCTCATCACCCTCAGCCAAAGCCGCACGCCGCCAATGCCCGCCGTTCATAGCCCGCCGCCTCCACTGCCGATGCCCCGTTCAGCCGCCGCTCACTGCCGATGCCCCGTCCAGCCGCCGCTCACTGCCGATGCCCCGTCCAGCCGCCGCTCACTGCCGATGCCCCGTCCAGCCGCCGCTCACCGCCGATGCCCCGTCCAGCCGCCCACTGCGCTTTTCGCATCCGCTTTCCGGAAGCAAAGCGGCGCCGATACGTGCCCAGTGTGGGGAGCTCTTTTGTAAAAGTCCCAAACGCGCACTCCACTATCTCCTATGGGCTTTCACTTGCGTAGAACGCAAGAAGAAAAGCGGGTTCATAAATCAAGTACATTCTATGCCATGAATATGCACATGAAATTTGGCGTGTCATGCATGTCACCCTAAATACCCCTGCCATCTCTCTATCCCTTTTGGGGGGGCCCCCAACCTTTTGGGGGAAAAAAAAAAAAAACCAAAAAACCCTTTTTTTTTTTTCCCTTTTTTTTCCCCTTTTTTCGTTTTGGGGGGATTCTTTCCAAAAAAATTTTTTCCCCCTTCCCCCCTTTTTTTTCCCCCACGCCCGGCCCCCCCGGGCCCCGGGGGCCCCCCCTTTCCCCCACCCTTTTCCCTTTCCCCCCCCCCCTTCCCCAAAATTCCTCCAACCCCCCCCCCCCACACCCTCCCCCCGCCCCTCCCCCCCCCCCCCCCCCCCACCCCCCCCCAGCACCCCCCCCCCCCCCCCCCCCCCCCCCTTAACCACCCGCCCCAAAAACCAATTTTCCCCCCCCCCCCCCCCTTTTCCCCCCCCCCCCTCCCCCCCCCCCCCCCCCCCCAAGGGCCAACCCCGCCCCCCCGCCCTTTCCCCCCCCACCGCCCCCCCCCCCCGGGGGCCCCCCCCGGGCCCCCCCCGCCCCCCCCCCCCAAAAACCCCCCCCGGGGGGGCCCCCTCCCCCCCCACCCCCCCCCCCCAAAAAATTTTTAAAAAAAAAAAACCCCCTTTTTCCCCCCCTTTTTTTTTTTTTTCCCAAAAAATAAACCCCCCCCCCGCCCCCAAAAAAAAAGGGTTTTTTAAAAAACCTTTTAAAAAAAAAAAAAATTTTTTTTTTTCCCCCAATTTAAAAAAAATTTTTTAAAACTGTTTTTTCCCAATTTTTTTTAAAAAAAACCCCAATTTTAAAAAAAAAATTTTTTTTAAAAATTTTTGGGATAAATAAAAAAAAATTTTTCCCAATTTTTTTTTTTTTCCCAAAAATTTTTTTTTTTAAATTTTTTTAAAATTTTTTTAAAAAAAAAAAAGGAAAAATTTTAAAAATCCTTTTTTCGTTAAAAAAATTTTTAAATTTTTTTTAAAATTTTTTTTACCTTTAAAAAAAAATTTTTTAAAAAAAAACCCAAAATTTAAAATTTTTTTTTAAACCCCTGCTTCAAAAAAGGGGGTTTTAATTTTTTTTTTTTTTTAAAAAAATTTGGTTTAAATTTAAAAACCCAAAAAAGGGGGGGGGGAAAAAATTTTTAAACCCCAAAAACCCAAAAAAAAAATTTTTAAAAAAAAAAAAAATTTAAAAAAATTTTTAAAAAAATTTTCCGGGAAAAAAAAAGGGGTTTAAAACCTTTTTTTTAACCCCCCCAAATTTCCCCCCCAAAAAAAAAGGGGGCAAAATTTTTTTTCCTTTTTTTTTTTTTCCCTTTTAAAAATTTTCCCCCCCTTCAAAAAAAAAAGGGCCCAAAAAAAATTTTCCCCTTTTTTTTCCCAAAAATTTTCCCCCCCCCGGGGGGTTTTAAAAATTCCCCCCGGGTTTTGGGGAAAAATTTTTTTTTTTTTTTAAAAACCAAATTTTTTTTCCCCCCCCCCCCGGGGAATAAAAAATTTTTTTTTTGGGGGGGCCGGCCCCAAAAAAAGCCGGGGGAAAAAAAAAAAAAAAAAAAAATTTTTGGAAATAACCCTTTTTGGGTTTTTAACCCGGAACCAAAATTTTTTAAAAAGGGGGAAAAACCCCAAAAAGGGGGGAAAAAATTAAAAAAAGGGGGTTTTTTTAAAAAAAAAAAATTTTTTTTTCCCCAAACCCCAAAAAAAAAAAAAAATTTTTTTAATTTAAAAAAAAATTTTAAAAAAAAAAAAACCCCAAAAAAAGGGGGGTTTTTGGGAAAAAAAGGTTTTTTCCCAAAAAAAAAATTTGGGGGGAAAAAAAAAATTTTTTTTAAATTGGGGGAAAAAAGGGGAAAAAAAAAAAGGGGGGTGCCCCTTTTTTTTAAAAAAACAAACAACCCCCCCCCAAAGGGGGGAAAAAATTTTAAAAAAAAAAAAAAAAAAAAAAAAAAAAAAAAATTTAAAAAAAAAAAAAAATTTTTTTTTAAATTTTAAAAAAAAAATTTAAAATTTTAAAAAAAAAAAATTTTTCCCCGGGCCCCCCCCAAAAAGGTTTTTAAAAATGGGAAAAAAAAACCCCCCCCCTAAAATTTTTTTAAAAAAAAAAAAAATTTTAAAAAAAATTTTTTTTGGTTTTCCGGGGGCCCCCGGGAAAAATTTTCCCTTTTTCCAAAAACCCCAAAAAAAAAATTTTTTTAAAAAAAAAAAAAGCCCCCCCCCCCCCCCCCGGGGTTAAAAACCCCCCAACCCCCAAAACGGGTTTTTTTTAAAAAAAACCCCCCCCCCAAAAAAAAGGAAAAAATTTTTTTTTTTTCCCGGGAAAAAATTTTTTTTTAAAAAAAAAAATTTTTCCCCTTTTTTTAAAAAAAAAACCCAAAAAAAAAAAAAACTGCACATTCGTTTAATACCTATTCACACCATTATGCAGAAAAGTCACAGGATAATGCATGGGGAGATTGCACAAATGCAAATATACCAATAAAATGACCACTCATATACCCTCCATGAATGAGGGGGGTGGTTGCTGGTACTACAGTTGCATATAAATAAGGCGATACTTAAGGATGCCATAAATACAGATACGTGTAGTGCACCATGCTGGCTTACAACCTGTTAGTGACACCCATACTATTCGATTAGGCGGGCTGCCCAGCACTTTCTGGGTGTCCAACACCAAACACAGACACCCTCCACTCCCCAGCACTGTTGGGCAGATAAAAAAAAAATTATGAATCATACATATGAAAATAATATATATATATATATGAGGTATTAGTTGGTACAGTGGCCCCAATACGCAAGCTTGCAACCGGCGTCAATGGTCCTCATGTCTTGCGAGTCCCTACACTAATAATTTACAGAAAAAACACATACAAAAAAATGGGACATTACTAAAAGTATAGCTAACATTCGGCGTTTACAGCATGGAAGGGCACCTGTGCCATCCCTTGCTGTTTAACTTCTTAGACGCTGCAGAAAAATGGCTGCGGTATCTAAATCAATGAAAAACGGTGCCACAAACCCTCACTTTGATTGGGGCACCCTAGGCGAAATCACAGGCTCCAGATCGCTTAACATGGCAGCTGGAAGCTTTGTGAAGGCTTCCATCGCTACCATTTTCCTACCCCAGTCAGGAAGTAGTAAAACCGCCATTTTTGTACACCTTAATGCATGGTCTATACAATGCATTAGGCTGTAAAAATTATTGCGCCCCATAGTGGTGTAGTACCCAAGGGGGACTCAAAGTTAAAGTAAAAAAAACTGTAAAATGTAAAAAAAAAAAATTACAAATTAGAAGTTTAAATCATCCTCCTTTTGCCATTTTACTAATAAAAAACATAAATAAAAAAGTTACATATATTTGTATCGCTGCGTCCAAAAAAGTCCAATATATTAACATATAATATCATTTTATCCCGCACACTGAATATCGTAGAAGAGAAAAAAATCCAAACAACCAAATTGCATTTCTTTTGGGTTATTTCATGTCCCCTAAAAATTGGAATAAATTTAATTTAAAAAAAAATCGTATTCCAAACTGGTAGCAATAAAAAGCACTCTTCAGCCTGTAAAAATATGAACCGACACTCAAGTCCACAGGTGTCAGTACAATCGAAAATGGTGCCACCGTGCCAATTTCACAAATAGAACATGGATTTTTTTTACGGTACCAAAACAAAATGGAAACCATACATGTTTGGTGTTGTTGGATTCGAAATTCCCCTTTTTAAATACAGATAACATCATTTTTAAAGGGGAAAGATTGAACACTTTTAAAAAAAAAACTCCTGAAAAAAATGGTCAAGTGGGTTTTTTTTTTCACATTTTGCCGTATTAGAATTTTTTTGGGGTTTTTTCCAGTTAATCTTTTGGAAATAAAAAAAAAAACACCATTAGAAAGAAAACATTTTTATCCCGCAAAATAAAAGCCCTCATTTTGTCTATGTATTTGGGAAAAAAATAAAAAAGGTTATGGCTCGGGGGAAGGGGGGGGGGGGAAAAAAAACGAACATAAAAAAAAAATTGACCTCAGTTTTAAAGGGGTTTTAAAGCACTATTGGCCTTTTTGGAATCCTGAATTTGTTCTTGAAAAACTCTTCCCCCATTTTAATTTAAATTTTTTTAAAAGGGTTCTTAATCCCAAATTTTAGCCCTTTTTAAAAACTGAAATAGGTGTAAGATCCCCAAATAGGCCAATAAAAGGAACTTTACCCCTTTAAATTGCACCAATGAAAAACGGGACCCCAAAAAAATAAAAATTTTGGGGGGGCTTTTTTGTTAACACGGTTTAATTGGGGGGCGTTTTTTTTCGCCCCGAAAATTATGCCGTGTGTAGGGGGGGCGGGGGGCGGGCAGCCCCCCCAACCCCCATGGGACATGCTTATTCTCGGCGAAAATCGCCGGGTTTAAATGACATGTCCCCTCTCCCCCCGCTGCCTTTATTGGGCGAGCAGGGGAGGAGATGTAACCATAGTTCCCCATGGAAACTGTGGATTCCCGTAATACTGGGACGAAATTTTCACCCCTTTTAATTCGGCATTTAGGCGGCAAATTTACGGGGCCTAAAATATGTCCCAAAAATAACCCCTGTGAACATACCCTTACATTGACTTTCTGAATTTATATAGTATGATTTTGACCTCTCTTGAACCTTGCTGATTTGTCAGAAGGCATAAATAGATTTGAGTGAACCCCACCATTTGTCTCCCCAATATAGTAAAATTGTTTTTTTTTGGGGAAAAAAACCCCCAAATTTATCCCAATGTTAGACATTTTTAAAGGGGAAAAAATTTCAGACTTTCTAGTTTCCGCAGCTGAAATACTTAGCCCCAAATATCCCTTTGAAAACCAAAGGGGGATAAAGGAAAAAAATTTTCTTCTTAAAATTAAACCTTTTTTCACCCAAGGAAATTCTTGGGGTTGAATTCTTTTGGGGGTATGGGAAGCAGGTGGGTCCTTCAGCATTAGGAAAAAAACTGGAAAAAAAAATTTGGGTTGTTCAAAGGAAATTAAAGAAAGCAAATTTTGTTTTCTAAACCGGAACCTTTTAAAAATTCCCTTTGTTAGGCAGACAAGGGACCCTCCTTTGGCCCCTCAAAAATTTCCCGCCAGAGAAAAACCCATAGTTCAAATAGTATATCAAAAAAAAAAATTTATCTCGTTTCCAAAGGGGGTTTAGGGCCCAAATTTAATTTGTATGGGAACGCTAATCTCCTTTGTGATGGAAACGCAGGGTTTTTTGCATTTTTTGGGGGGGCACCAAGTGATTTTTATCCCTTTTCAATTTTAAAACCTTTGACAAATTTTTTTCCTTAACAACTACATAAGGCAAGTTTCCGGGACATTTTAAAAAATACCTACCATGGGTATGGAGTATCTTTTGTATGCAATGTCTTTTGTTGTTTTTCGGGGCATACCCTTGGAATAAAGTCTTGAACTTTTTTTGTTTTTCATGAATAAAAACCCCATCGTGAAGGCATCTGAATTTTTGTCTTGAAATTTTTGGACCCCGGTCCCGGGCCCCCAAATGATTTTGGGTAAATTTCTCTTTGTTTTACGTGGTTTTAGTAGTAGAAAAGAGTTAAAACACCCAATAGGATGTACATTTAACCCAGGTTTTGAATGGGGGTTTTTTGGGGTTATGGTTTTGATTGGTACCAAAAAGAACATTTTTTCTGGTTTTTTGCTTTTACACAGAAAATACCCAAAAAAAGGGGCATTTAGAAAATGCCCCCAAAATGGACCCGATTTAAAAAACCAATCAAGTACTTTTGGGGGTTTCCCTTAGGGGTTTAAAGCTGTAGGGAAATATAATAAGCAGGGTTAGATTTATAAAAAAAAAACCAAAAAGGAATATAAAAGAAAACAAAAAAGGTTAAAATGAGGTTTTTTTTTGGGGGTTTTGGGCCCCATTTGTTTGAAACTTTGCCCTTATTTTTCAAAAATTAAGTGATTTTAAATTTTAAAAAAAAAAAAAGGTGGGTTTTACCACGATAGACCATTATGGCATATCATTAGGATATGCCATCATTGTCCGATAGAGGCGGGTCCCAGAGGTGGGTCCCCCACCCAACTCGGGAATGGGCCTCTGAAAGTAGTCTCAAAAATATGGGAATCTAGTAAGAGAACAAAGAGTGATTTTAATAACTTATTTATTTTTTTTACCATAGGCAAAATTTAAACCCTATCAGTTTCTCAGTCTATTAAGGCCCCTAAAATTTTAACTTTTTTTAAATGTAAAAACATTTAAAAACCTCTTAACACAACTTTTTAAAAAAAAATTAAATTTTTTTTAAATTTAAAAAATTTGTTCAAAAATTTTACCCTTTTTCAAATTGGGGAAAGAATAACCCCCTTTTCTTTTATCAAATCTGGGGGGAACAATCCCTATTATATCAGCGGGGAAAAACCTAATTTACAGTGATTTGTAACTGAAAAAAAAAAGGAAAATCCAAAACATCTTACTTGGGCAATCATCCTAATCTGTTTGGGTTAAAGGATATAAGGTTTTCTTTGTGAAACCCTCTGCAGCGGGAAAACACAGTTGAAAAGAGGTAGAAAATCACCCAAAAATTTAAAATGTCATGGGTTAACCCCCCCAAATGTTTAGCCTCCCGAACAGAATGGAGGGGTAACTTCCCCAAATGCAGCCAATCTCTCCCTTTTTAGCTGTTTAGTCTTGGCCATCTTTTTTTTTTTGGTTTGGGAGGGAAACCCCATACGGGGAAAATTTTGGGAAAGGTCTTTCCTAAAGGAAAATTGGGTATTTCATAAGGAGAAGGGAAACCTAGGTCAGGGGTTTTTGCTGGTGGTTTCCCCTCCAGCCAAAGAAAATTTGCAAAGTACTTTGGGCAATAAATTTTGGGCAGGGGGGAATTCCCATTTTTCGGATTTGTATTTTCTGTGGGTAAAAATGAAAACATTTCTAAAATATGCATTAAAATAATTATTTCTTTCTCCTTAAATTAAAATTTTAAAAGAAATCCCTGTGGAGATTCCCACTTCCCACTTAGAGTATTCTATTTAAAGTAGTGCAAAAAAAAAAAAGGGGGAGAATGGAAGAATGGTCCTCTTCAACCAGAGATTTACACAGTGCCTCCAACCTTGTTGACATTATACGGAAAGGGCTTCCATTATTGGGGGTTGGGGGCCAGGTTTGCCTACCCCCCAGTCGTTAAAATGCCAAATGCTACCCCTGGACTGTGTTCTATAGGGGAAAAAACATCTTTGTGCTCTTTACCTTCCCCTTTTGTATGCAGCCAAAATTTTTTTTTTTTTTGTTTTAATTTTTTTCCCCCACCTTCCCAAAAAAATTTAAATTTAAAAAAAAAAAAAATGTTTCCCGTCAACAAATCTCTACTAAAGCTTGTTTTTTTAGCAGAACAAGTTGTGTTCTTACTGCAATATGTAAAAAACCCAGACTATGTCAATTCTTGTTCAATTAACATGTTTCACACACATCATTTTAAATAAAAAAAAGGGCAAAAAGGCAATTGCAATAAATGCATCAAATTACGCATGTATTTTTGTTGATGGTGGGTATTTTCAAAAATACATCTACTATAAGTTATTCACATTTTTTCCTTGAAATATCTAGAATCTAGCTTTAAAAGAGTTAAATTGTAGCCTTTGTAATTGTAAGCCTAGGGAGCCAGGGCTAGGCATATACCAGTGGTGACTGCTGGTTAGAGGGGTTTTCCAAGACTTAAAAACAAAAACAAAAAAACCCCCCCGTACCAAATTACTTTTGGGGGTTTTTTTTAAAAAGGATTTCAGGGGCCTGATTTGTTTTTGGCCAAAAAAATTAAAAATTTTTGAAATAGGAATTTTGGGGTCTCACATTTTTTGGGGGGGCCCTAATTCTTTTGTTCTAATTTAACAAATTTTTCTATTTTTTCATAAAAAAAACCCTTTCAAATGGGTTTAGAGCTTTCCCGTGTAAAAATTTCCCCCCCCCTCGGTTTTTTTCACCCACGATGTTCCCCTTTCATGGTACAAGGAAAGGGTGAGCCCCCAAACGCTGTCCTCTGCGGTTACATGCTGAACAGGGTCCCTGGGAACCCCTTTTTTTTTTACCTTCTTTTTTTTTAAAAAAAGGGAAAGCCCTAAAAAAGGGGCTCTTTGGGGGTTTTTCTCATCCCAAAATTTTTTGGGGCATTTTAAAATCTTTTTTCCACAAAAATGAAAAGGGGTTTTTTCATATTTGATGAAGTTTTTTGATGTCTTCCAGGAATAAAAACCCCATGCCAAGGGGGGAAAATCTCATAACTAAAAACCCAAATAAAAGAACATTTAGTGCAAAAAAGAAAAGAAATCACCAAAAAATTTCCCCGTTTTATGTTTCAGTATGTCACAAAAGTTAGTTTCCCCCTTTACATTTTTTGTAAATATTGGGATTTTTATTTTTTTTTTGGGACAAAACTGAAGTTTTGTCAAATTTGAAACAATGTAAAATAGTCAGGGGTACGCTTAAAATAACAATGTTTTTATTTTGGGGTGTTTCTCAAAATGACTTACTCACCCCTCGTGTCTTTAAAGTGCTAGTACAAAAGTGGGAAAAAAGACAAATTGTACCCAAAAATTTTCGTTTTTTGCCGGGTTTCCAACATTATTTTCCCAGCACTGTCTTTTAAAGGGTTTTGGGCCAATGGAAAGGGCACTAGAGCTTCACAGGTTGCCCCTGGAAAAAAATATTCCACTCCTTCCCTGACACATCCTGAGCTGGTTTGAAGTTGAGGGCCCTTTCATCCCCCCATCTTCCATTGTGATGTCCCACAGATGGGTTTAAAAGGGTTTAGGTTGGGACCCTGCTCAGCCCCTCCCCCTTTTACCCTTTTTTTCTTTAGCAAAGGGAGTGGGGCATTTGGAGGGGTGTTTGGGGTGGTTATGTTTTCAAACTTCCCCGCGGGAAACCCTTTTTTATGGTGGGCCACCATGCTGCAGTCAGTTTCGGGGGGTTTTGGGAACCTTCTTTTTAGCCTAGACCATCTTTTGTAAAAACAAAAATTTTTTTTTTCAGATCAGAGAGTTTTTTGTCCTGAGGTGCCATATTGAAAATTAAGAGTGACTAGTATGAGAGAGTTGTGGAGGTTTATAAAACCCAAAATTTTAAAACACCCTTTTTTCCCTTTCACACCTAAACCTTTTCAAATTTATTCAAATGACACTGAAGGAAAAATGGCAAATTGGGGGTTAATTTGTCCATTTTATTAGGGGGTTTTTTTTTACTAATTTTTTTGCAGCGGTTTAGACATTAATTTGGTTTTGTGTTTGAGTTTATTTTGAGGGGGGGACAAGGGTGTACACTATGCCAGGGGAAAATTTTTTTATATGGGGGGTTCAGAAGGGGGTAGCAGTCGCTACCGGGCCCTGCCCCTGGGTTGGGCCCCAAAAAAGCCCTTCTGCACGTTTTTGTAAAAATCGAACTGGTAGTTTTGAGGGGCCCCATTTTTTTGCACTGGGCCAAAGGGAGTTTTAAGTTACCCTTTGCTGATACTTCACATTGTTATCCCAAAGTTATATCTTAGTGTTGTCCCAAAAATTTTTTATAATACAAAAAATTTTACAAAAATGTGAGGAATATACTCACTTTTGTGAAATACAGCACTTTGAATAGACAAATATAAGAATGTTTGAATGAACAATTCAATCATAACCTCCCCCAATCCTGTATTTCTCCTCTTTAGAAAACCCCCGAATTAGCATGAAAATCTTAAAGTTGTATAAACACTCCCCCATCAAAATTTTAAATTGGGATCCCAACCTCTAAGGGGTTTCATTCCCGTTAAAAATGTTCCTCACATTTCCGTTTTAGTAAAAAACCTGTTTTAGTTCTAACCGGGCCCATCCATGTTTTTAATGGAAATATCTCATGCTTTGAAAATTGATGTTGGGGAGTTTGCACCCTCAAAAACAAAAATTTTTCCAAACTGATGGAGAAAAGACATTGAGGTGCTTTCCTTTTCCCGTTGAGGTTCCAAAACAAGTCAGAAATAAAAGCAGCCAGATAACTTAAAAAGAAAAGGATCCAAAAAACCCAATCAGTTTAATATTGGTAAAAAATTTTAAACCCCTCAAATAACCCAATTTTGTATTAGTCAAATGATTTGGCATGATGGCTTCAAGTGCTAGACCCGAACTAAGATACCCCAGATTATTTTTAAAAAGAGTTCAGATTTTCTTCAAAAAAGGGACATTGGGAAAAGAGATTTTAACAGTAAGACAAAAGGGGTACAGAGCCCAAAGCAGGGTGTGGAGTCGGAAGCGAAGCCCGACTCCGATCCTCAATTTCCCCCAAAACCCCCGCTCCAACTCCGACTCGACTCCTATACTATCACGGGCTGTTAAGTGATAACTTTTTTGTAGTAAAATGGTCCCATCAGGTGTTTACCCTTTGATACAATAATCAAACTATTTTGGTAGAAAAACAGAAAACCCAAACTAGGGGTAACAATGTTTTGATCTTTTGAAAAACTTTGTGGGTAGAGTTGAATAAAAAGTGTTTTGTTTTCCCGTCCGTTGCACCCAAAATTGGGAATGTGTTTTGAAGAGCCCCGGGGTCAGATTTTGGTCAAGACATGCTTGAAACTGATTCGAGCCAGAAGGATTCAGGGCAGTATTTAAAACCAAAGGTGGATTTACCAATACTAAAAAAATAATAAAAATTAACACTTAGTTTTTAGGACAAAAATGTAAACTAAGCAGATGCTAAATACTTTCAAGTCAAATTTATGTTAAGATATGTAAGTGGGCTGTATATAAAATTACAGTAGCCCCATGTTAAAAGCTGTAGTTGATGGAGAGATATGGAGCCTGAAGTCACAATTTAAATACATTGTTACCCTTTTGCTTGTCAATGTAAAATATTATTTATTGGGACATGACTTTTGTAGTGTTGAGCGATTGCAGTTGGCTATCGAGATCGATAGCTAGTCGATAGTCGGCAGCTATCGATAAGGTTTTTCGATTAGTGAGCGTCGATTTGAGCGATGACCAATTTATAAGTCTATGGGAGAAGCAACAAACACCTTCATTATTACACCCAAACAAGCTGAAGAAGCTGAAATTAAATCCACAACAGTCAACTGGGATAGTGCTACATCTTAGGCACACACTTAAGGTTATAACATGTCACAGAAAAACAATCACAGACCATTCACTATCCCTGTCTGGTACCACAGCCTGACCCTTATAACATGCATCACCACAAATTGAAAAAGTACAGAAGGCAGTATGATTTGAACCATCATGTTACTTGAAACCTGGGGACATTCGAAAAACCTGCCTGGGCCACAGCATGAATCCCAAACCTGCATGACCCCTCATTTAAAAAGTTATGCCGGAAAAAAGGAGTCTTTCAACCACCATTTTAGTTTCACTGGACATTGACTATACCTGGTCCTGGGCCAGGCAGCATTGAGCCCTAAAACATGAATGACACCCACATTTAAATGTGCCGACAAAAAGGTAGTCTTTCAACCTCCATTTTACTTGAACTGGACATTGAATATTACCTGTCTGGGCACAGCATGAGCCCAATCTGCATGACCCCACAATAAAAAGGTGCTGGAAAAAGGAGTACTTTCAACCACCATTTTTAGTTTCACTGGACATTGACTATACTGTCTGGGCCACAGATGACCATGCCGGCAGTTACAGTGGTGCGGTGAATGCCCCAGGCTGGGTCTGCCATCTATTAACACGCAGGTTAAATGCCCTGTTGACGCAGCAACGAAAACCTGTCGTGCTGAAGCAGGAGTGCGGAAGGGAGAGAGTGGTGAGAACCTCCAGCCTTCACTCAGTACACAGTCAATACCTGGGTAGCGCCTTGTCCCCTCCGTTATGAGTGTGGACCAATTGAGCTTCACTTGGAACTTATGGTGGTTAACGCTCCTGTTACACCCAGGTGCCCTTATCTTGGCATTACTTTTTATCATTTTACTCAACGTGCTGGGGAAATGGTCTCTGTTACTTTCTTCTGCTGTCCGTGCTCCATACTCCATGTCCTATGAATAACTACATCTGGCTACAAGTTTTCCTTTACCTCCTTGTACCAATTCAGAGGATTTTTTTTACAACAGCTATTTTGTACATGCAATTTTTTAGTACTTTAATTCTAGAAAACACATTTTTATAAATGGATGGCAATCCCACCCACTGTCTTTGTTTCTCTTTTTTATCATTGTTATTAAATGGGTGTCTCTTTACAGGGATTGATAGCTAGTTAAAGATTGCAAAAGAACAAGTCATTTTTACAATATGTGCTCCATTAACAGTGTCCTAACTATTCCTGTTTCTGACAGCACCATCAACCTTGAGCCACTATTGATAATTGTGGAAGAAAACAAATGTTTCTGTTAGGAAACAACATTTTTTGATTAGGACCTGTAGTATAGTTGCATGGCACAGCAAAATGCCCCCAAAAAATTTCAAAGCATTGACCATTGAGCCACTTTGGACAATTTGAACGATCAATGTCTTGTTAGAAACAACATTTTTGAGAATAGGACCTCTAGTTAGCTGCATGTCACAGCAAAATGCCCAATAAAATTCAAAAGCATGACCCTTGAAGCCACTTCTGGACAATTGTGAAGAACAAATGTCTGTTAGAAGAAACAAATTTTTTAGAATAGGACCTGTAGTATACGCTGCATGTCACAGCAAAAATGCCCCAAAAATTCAAAGCATGACCTTGAGCCACTTTGGACATTGTGAAGAACAATTGTCTGTTAGAAACAACATTTTTTAGAATTAAGGACCTCTAGTATAGCTGCCATCGTCACAGCAAAATGCCCGCAAAAATTCAATGCATGACCCTTATGAGCCACATTTGACAATTGTGAAGAACAAAAGGTCATGTTAGGAAACAAATTTCTTTTTTATAATAGGACTGTAGTAGTGCTGCATTTCAAAGCCGCCATGACCCAAAAAATTATAAAAATGCTCTCAGCCACTGTTAAAAATTGTGAGGGAGGAAATGCCACTTAGAAGCTCTTTTCAGTTCCAAAAGGACCCTTGATTATTGCTGTGTCTCACAGCTACATGGCCCAAAAAATATAATATGACTTCTCAGCCACTATTAAAATATGTGTGGGAGAAATGCCACTTTAGAAGCCCAATTTCTATTCCAAAGGAACATAATTATAGTGTATCTCACAGCACATGACCTCAAAGAATATTGGACAATGCGAAAAATTCTTAAGATAAAGTGAGTAAATGGATTACGGTGTTGTTCATGAAATCCTTGCTGTCATTTTACAGTCTCCTCAACAGCAAAACTGCAAAATGGAACTGTTGGGAAAAGAGAATAAAAATTGCAGTAAGAAATGATCATTTTAAAAAAAGTTTTCAAGAGGCCATTTCTGTTGAAAGGAATGTGAAGTAGACCGGTAAACTAATCGGTGACCTCTGAATTGGGGCACAACATCTTCAGGATTCCATGCCTGATTCATCTTGATGGAAAGTCAAAACGGATTCACATTATCTTTGGAAAGCGGATTTGTTTGTCGTAAATGACTCCTCATGCTGTGCTGAAGGTCAGATCCGATTGACGACGGCTGCTGGGCTGGACAAACCTCTATGGACGTGATGAGCCACACTGGGCCATTCGTCCATTTTGGTTACCCAGAAGTCTATTTTTTTGGGTCCGGGGGGGGAAACATGCCAAAAAGATCGGCGTTGAGATGCAGCTAGTCGGGCACCATGAATCTTAAGTGATCTCTGTGTGTTGGATGTTGTGCCCTGCATTTGCATGCGTTGGTGAGGTGGTACATAAACAAATGATTGCCAGAGGGTCACCCATTAGGGCTTATTAGCCACCTGCCTGCTGCTGCCCGCTACGCCCTACTTGGCACTCTATCTGCTGTCACGTCGTGATTTATTCACCTTGGACATTTGGGGATCGTGAAGCATGACGCAAACAGATGTCTCTGCGTGATCAATCAGCAAGGTCTCCTTTTCATGCATTTTCCTCTCTTTTGGGGTGGGTTGGAAGGAAAGTGCTGATTTTTGTTTTGTACAGGGGATCCAGGAGGGTGGCACCCCAGTAACTGTTGTTCATTTTGATGGCCTTAATGAGAGGTTCATCATAATGGTTGGAGGAATGGAGAATTCATAGAACTCATGTGAGAGATGGAGCTTGATTACCAAGCACTATGGGTCGAGGGGCACATAGCAAAAACTGATCTTCCTCATCTTCCTCCTCCGCGCTCACTTTCGCTCTAAACCTCTTTCCAAGGCAAGGGGACGTCGGTAAACTTCGGGTTTGTCTAGAATACCTCCTCCTCATCTTCCTCAGCTGCCATACCGGCACAGCCTTCAAACAACAGACCCTGATTGCCTGAGATGATTGCACCCTGAGAGCTGATGCGCCAACCTTGCACTTGCTCTGGACCCCGAACCATGCCTAATGAACAAGATCCGATGAAATTGTGATTTGAAACTGTCTGGAGCCTTGTGGATTGACAGGAGAGAAAGGCTCGTGTCCGCATCTGTGTCCGTCTCCTTCCTTCGTCGCTGGCGGGGGGACCTGTCTTGTTTCAGAGTGTCCAACGATCGTTCCAGAACTTAAGATTCCAACCACAATGCTCCTTGCTGACAAGGGCATGTCCGCATGAACATTTTAGCGTGGCTTCTTTCAAAATGGCAAGATGGTTGCAGAAGCTGTTTCACCTGCATCCACTCTCGGTGGTTCAACACCCCGAGGGTCCACGTAACTGCTGCGTTGTCAGGCCAATGTGTCACTTCGTACTGCGTACAATGGCATTGAGCTGCCTTGACACAATCGCTGCGAGCATGATGGAGGGTGGAATTCCAGCTGTCGTTGCACAGTCAACAATGAAGACGGATTGACGGTGTCGAAAGGCAGGGCTGACGCGCAACGCAGCCCGGCGGGGGACGAAGCAGGGTCCCGGAGCGAACGGCGGAAGTGCGAACTCAACCTCGAGCTTCTTCAGCAGGCAGTCCAGACCCCGGGTAGCTCTTTAGAATTTCTGACGACAAGGTTCTCATGGAATGTGCCAGTCAAGGGATGTGCTCCCAGCCTGCGATCTTAAGGGCTGGACAGCAGATTTCGACCGTTATGCACACACCTTGCCTGGAACACAGGTTCTTGATCACCCAGCCAGCGCTGGCTCGTTGATTAGAGCCGTCCACAGCTCTGACCTGTGTGTGGACGGTTTCCAAGGCAGATTAATTTCAAACATCGGCTCGGTGCTCTGGGCCTCGTGATGCACAGAGGACCTTTGGAAGAAAGAAGCCCTGCACCATCCCTGCAGTTGTGAGAGCGTGCGCCGAGGCCTGAGAGCCACCGTCACCCCAGAGAAATCCACCCAGCTCACCCAGTGAGCTGTCCACAGAGATATAGCGGCCTTGGCCGTGCTATACTAGTCATAGTCGTGGTGGTGAGATGGACTTTTCCGGGACACAGATGCAGAACAACGCGCTTGAAAATTTTAGATGACACGTGTGGACAGGGAAGGACGGGCTTTTCTGGCAAAGAAATGCTGCTGGCATCTGGTATTGGGGGCAGGCGGAGGGCCATGACGTGGCGGGAAACCATCGTGCCACAGACGGTAAAGGCAACATTTCCAGGGCCAAAAAGCCTGGGCAATGCCGACATTTCAGGCTTTTGGCTTTGGGATGGTTTGGGTTAAAGTGTTTACTTCGGCTCCCTCAAAAAAATAAAAAACCCTAGGGAAGACAGAAGGCTGGCTGCTTAGTAGTGGACGCTGTAAGGCATTGCAGGTCGTTCAAACTGGCGGAAGGTGAAAGGGGTGGTTAGGATGGGTCATCTGGTGGTGTGGTGGTAACTCGGCCGACGGTGGAGGCTGAAAGCGGAGGGAATGCTGATCCCTGATCATGACTCTGAGAGGGGACACTGGGCAGCTGAGGAACGCTTCGGTGGGGTGGAGGAGGAGGAGCGAGGCGGAGAACAGAGGGTGTTGTGACAAGTGGTATGGAGGGCCCGGCGTCGGTCTGGATTTTTTTGGCCCAAGTGTTCCCTCCATTTCATCTTATGCATTTCGCCTGCATGTGACTAGGACATGTTGTGGTGGTTAACACTTAAGTTTCTTGCCTCTACTTATGCGTTTACGGCAAGAGAGAGGCCCATATTTGCAATCCCCCCCTCACTGGGTGAATCAGAGGCTTGCTCAAATGAAGGCCAGGATTGAGAGGTTCTGGACCTTTTTGACGGCGATAAGCGAGGTGCTGGGTTTGCGCGAACGTGCGCTGGCGGAATCACTCAGCGGACTTCTAGCGGACCCGCACTCTCCTTTTTTGTGGGGGCACCCGTATTGACACTACCCATCGTCTTCCTCCTGTCCACTGATGAACGCGCTCGCAAGCAAATTCTGCGGAAAAGACCAGGCTGATGGATTGCTAATGTCGTCATCATCACTCATCATCCAACAACCACAGGTGACTGGTCGTCCTGGATCTATCTGCATCCAGATAGCTGGGGCTACAAGCAAGGGGCACTGCAAAGAAGTCTGCCGACGCACGGAGATTTTTGCGATGACCGGCCTTCCTTCACGCCTCCTCTGATGGCATCAGTAAACTGGGCGTCAGAGCAGGACTACTCATCCTCTTGATCTATTTAACATGCCTTCTTGATACCAATCGGATTTTGTCATCAAGCGGTCTTCAGAACAATGGATTATCCACAGTGGTGGGTTAACCACGATGTTCGGGACATTTGGGGTCTGCTTCATGTTGGGTCGGATGCCTGATGATGCTTTGATGACGACATTTGTGAGGCCAGTGACTGCAGAGGACGGAGGAGGTAAGACTGCTAGATGGCAGGTTGCCATTAACCACTGAAGGACAGATTGGCGACGATGTTCGTTACTTAGATTCAAAGGGCCCTGACCAGCTGATTTGACAGTCCACTGACGGTCCTGCAACTGACGATCCGCTGGCATGCGTGTGTTGTTCTCCAGCACTGGAAGGAGCACCTTCTCTCGTACTCTACTCCATGTGCTACCCCCTCTTTGATCGCTTACCACTGCATTTCGCTTCCCATTTCAGAAATATACAAAATTTGAGAAGGTATGGAATCGTTTGGAAAGTCTATTATTAAAAGACGGCATATCACAGCTATTCTCAAATCCTCTAATCAAAACAAAATTTGCGGATTCAAATTTAACTGCAAGGTGTCTATCAACAAATATGGCTGGGCCAATGTCCAAAAAAAAACACGTATTGTTTTGTTTTGGTTATAATAAACGGTAATTCCTGGCACCTTTCAATTTACCTGTGGTGAATATGATTGCTGGTTTCTAAGATTATACGGTAGATGCAAGCGTCAATGAAAAATGCAGGGTGCGCAAAAAAGTCAAAAAAAACACGTAAAAGTTTATGTTTTGTATAATAAACGGTATTTTTGCACCTTTCTCAATTCACCAGTGGTGACATATAGAATTGCCCTGTTTAAGATTTCGTAGATGCTGCGTCAATGAAAAATGCTGGGCTTGTGCAAAAGTCAAAAACACAGTAACTGTTATGTTTTGGTATAATTAAACGATCTTTTTTGCAAACTTTAAAATTCACTCGTGGTGAATATAGCATCTGCTGTTTTAAGATTTACGTAGATGCTGCGTACAATGATCAATGCTGGGTGTGCAAAAGTCAAAAAAACTACGTAACTGTTATGTTTTGGTATAATAAACGATTTTTTTTGCACTTTCAATTCACCTGTGAGTGAATATAGAATTGCTGTTAAGATTTACGTAGATGCTGCGTCAATGAACCATGCTGGGTAGTGCAAAAAGTCAAAAAACACGTAACTGTTATGTTTTGATATAATAAACGGTATTTTTTGCACATTGACCTATTCCAACCTGTGGTGAATATAGAATTGCTGTTTTAAGTTTTACGTAGATGCATGCGTCAATGAACAATTGCTGGGTGTGCAAAAAGTCAAAAAAAAACAGTAACTGTTATGTTTTCGTATTATACCACGGTATATTTTTTTGCACCTTTCAATCTCACCTGTGGTTAATTAGAATTTGCTGTTTTAAGATTTTAGTGGATGCTGCGTCAATGAACAACCTGGTGTGCAAAAGTCAAAAAACACGTAACTGTTATGTTTTTTGATTTTATAATAAACGGTTATTTTTTGAATCTTTCAATTCAACTGTGGTGAAGCCTATTGAATTGCTGTTTTAAGATTTACAGTGGTGGATGCTGAGTCAATGAACAATGCTGGAGTGCGCAAAAGTCAAAAACACGTTAACTTTTGGATTGTTTGTTTTCGTACGATTTACACGGTTATTTTTGGCAACAAACAACCTGTGCTGACTACAAGATTGCTGCGGATTGTAATTTTACTGCAAAGGTGGATATATCAATAGTCACAGTGTAATGGGTTAAAATGGAAAATGAACACCTATCTGAAAGGTATACTGCATAATAAAAGTGGAGTTTTGTAAGCTAACAAAGAGACCTGCAGGTCTAGATATGATGTGTATCACAATATAAGTTCAGGCTGCCCAATATCCAGGAAATATTTCAATAGCAAACTGTTACATAATAAATGATATTCCACTACAATGTTACACTAGTCTTTGTGAACTTTATCAGTTGTTCTGTATAGATAGAGCTTGTCTGTGTTTCGCCAACGCCCCCCCCCCCCCCCCCCCCCGGCTCCCAACGCTGTGAATTTACAGCGGTAGGATGCTGCTTTAAAATTCATCTAGCTAACTACATAAAATCTTCAAATCTTTAATCTAAACTAAATTGGAAGGATCACAGCTAATAGTAGAGGTTTCTCTGTGCGAAAATAGAACTAATTTCGCTGAGCTGTTTGGCCACAGGCTAGAGCGCAGGTCCCTATCCCTATGAGACGCTGAGAGACACTGAGGCTGAAAAAAGGAAACGCTGTGTTCTATGTAAAACGAGGTCATGTGTTTTTTCCAGCAATCTCGCAAGCCAGACACCATCCCCAGTCATGACGTCGCACACAACATCTCACCCTCGCTCTATTCTGTACCTATGATTTGATGGCGCCAAATTTACAGGAAGCGCGAAAAAGGCGCGTCTTAATAGAATAATGATGCAACAGATTTTAACCTTAATTATCGCATGATCTGGAAATTTCGATCACCATAAAAACCTCTGCCTGATTTTCAACTTTGTCGATATAAAAACTCGCTCTCAACACTTGAACTTCTAGGGACAAAAAAAAATTGTTAAATATGCAAAATAATGCACGGTAAATTTGTGGAGTCCTTGAATTTGTTCTGAGAAATTAGTATCGCTCCATTCAGATCCTGCATACATGATCTCACATCTGGATCTCATTACTTCCCAGCTCTAGAGAACGGCCTCTCTACATAACTTGGGTTGGGGGCCACAAAGGGTGACCACAGGGCGGCAACATCTCTGAACAATGTCAGGGTATACATGGAATTGCACTCAGCCACAGTCAGTTTTGATGAATGAGTTTGAAACTCTTCTACTTCTTTGAAACAGGGTGAAAAAATTTTGCATGAACATTGTTTGCCTATAGGCAGCAGAATCTTTTCCACTGTGGCAGCGCTTTGCTGCTCCATGTCATCAATTACACTCCTCATGTGATAAGGCTGAAGATATGGGAAGCCAGTATTACTGTCCGGGCCCAATTCCTCTTGCTCTTTGACTGATCGAACTAACTGGACCAATTTATTATATATTTTGGGAGTAGGAGTCGGTCCATTTATGACGACTCCGACTCCTGCAAAATAGCCACCGACTCCGACTCCACGACTCCGACTCCATAGCCCTGCCCTAAAGGGTTAACATTTGTCAACAACATAGATTAACAAGCTCCTGTGCTGCTGATAAGACACAGCAGAGAGTGACATCACCATCCTGATCAGGGAAACTAGAGCTGAGAGAGATGATTGGTAACATAGGGAAGCTTCTGTACACAAGCAGGAGATAAGAACTGCTCTAGCTCTGAAAGGAAGTAAAATCAAAACAGCAATGTATTTGGTAATCGTCTTTGAATAACTTTAAGCAGGTAGGCAAAAGCAAATAATGTGGTGACAATACCTCTTTAATTCAGAACACATTTCTTGTGTGAAGCCCCTTAAAAGGCTGGATGTGAATAAAAAGTTTGTCTTAAACACATTGGTAAGAATCGGGGGGACAACATTATGGGCGACATGTAGGATTTATGGCGCTTAGATGCCAATTTTTATGCTCATAACAATAGTATAGAATGTGCCTGATTTATGAACCTGCTCTACAGTGGGTCATAAATCAGGTGCATTCCAGCGCTAAAATGACACTTCTGGCTCAGGGAAACCATTGTGGTTTACCTGTTCCAGCTGTAACGCGCTTAGATTTGCTGTACTGAAGCTATAAATATGTAGCTTCGTACGGTTCTAATGTGCCACACCTCCTGCACGCCCCCCCCTCCCCCCCTCCCAAATCAGGCGCATTACAAAGTGGCGCGGGCGCTGTGTAATGCGCCTGATATTGGTGTACGATAGATTTAAAACTATAGTGAATGGGGCTGCGCTAGATGTCGGGCTGAAAAGACGCCAGACTTCTGGCGCAGCCACGTTCATACATGTCGCCCTATGTTTACCTTTTTTTACCATTGCATTTTATGGAGATTGAATGGTTATTAAAATAGGCAGTTTGTATCTTATTACCTTTTGACAAATCAGTTTCTAATAATACAAATTCAAAATTTTATTGCATCAAGTTAGCAAAACCCTTGACAGGCTGCAGATTACAATCTCTTGCTTGCCCATATAGACATATAGCATAATCATTTTCTTACAGTATTGCAAAATTATGTTTTTCTTTTTCAGCGCTTCTTCTTGCACTAGTCATCTAAGGCAATCTGAAGCCGAAAGAAAAGGTTAAAAAAAAAGGGCACATCTGTTCTTTATGAATAACCTCTCTTTTTCGGGGTGAAGGCTAGAAACCATTACATTGGCTGACTAGGAGGACAATTTGTTACTCAATTGTCATCTGGTTGGAAGAGATTGCTTGGGACAGCACAGGTTCAGAGGGTACCTGATACAGTATAAGCGGGGGCTATCATGCCCTTATGACCCCCGATGTGATTCACAAACACACCCATAATCAAAATGTTGGAAAGGAGTATTTGTGGAAGTGAATATATAAGGCTATGTCCACACGACAAGTATTTCAAGTCGGAATCCACTTGTCTAAAACCAAAAATAAACCATCTCCTTTGACCTAAGTAAAAATGATGCATTATAGTTCATAGAATGCATATTTTGACGGTCGGTTTTTTTCGCTGTAAAAATACAAAGAAACTTAGAACAGGTTCATTCTTTGTTCGGGAAATATGTGTAAATTTATCACATTAATGTCAATGGGGATGCCTAAAAACCTTGTGTAAATACGCACCCAACCATTTTTTTTTTATATGTTTTAATGAGAGATAGTATAATGTTTGTATCCGCTGTTAGCATAGAAAGTAGTAGAAGAGTGAATGAAATCACGGCGTACCTTTTAGAGGTAACTGGTATATTTGTTGGTGAGCTTTAGAGAGAACTAGCACCATTCTTCAGAACGATGATATACCACCAAATCCATGTCTTAGAAGATGGGAGCTAGTTCTCTCAAAGCTTCACCATCAAATATAACTAGTTAGCCTCTACAAAGGTATCTGTACGTATATGCAAAAAAAAAGTCAGCTCACTTAGATTGCAGGATGGCCTTTGTCCATTAGAAACCGCAACACCGTCCCCTGCTCAGAACATAGCACACAATCAAGCATGTAGAAACAAAAACTGTGGGACAAGGTAAACATGGACGCGAAGGACACATTTAAATTAAAATCAGCACTTTATTGTATATCCAACTAAATGGAATTCATTAATGGCAAAAACCGAAGGCACCCCCCCCCCTGAGCAAAAAACTGAAACACATCGTGGTAGGTATGAGAGTCTAGACGCGTTTCGGGCGTCATGGCCCTTATCGTACGCAAAGAACAGAAATAACACCATGGTTATTGATACGTATAATATCATAAAATCATTTCAACTCACCTATTGGCGTGTTCCCGGTTCTCAGCTCAAAACTGCCGTACCAAAACCGGAGAATGACGTTATCGCTGTAAACCGGAAGGAATGCAATTGCATGTGAATTTCCAAGCGCAAATGCGCAAAAGCTCAGATGAGCCCAAACTGGAATTGGCGGAAGCTAGATATAGAATGTGCGTGGATATAAATTAATTGCTACATGCATTCTGAGCGATAAAAACCCGGGAAGAGAATAAAAAAACCATAAGTTACAGTGAGTTTAGATACATTTACCAAACATTGTTAGATTGTAAATAATCAAAACACTAAAGCAAAAATAATTACTAGAACAAATAAACAATACTTATTTTATAAAGGAAAATCAATAATGGAGATAATTTCCCTCTTAATCTGAGCCCAAATGGGAACATTGGGTGTTTAGGGAAAGAATCCAAAAGGCCTCTCGGATCCCTCAATCTTTATTTACAGATCACCTCCCCTTTTATGCTTGAATACTTTTTCAATACCAAATATCTGCAACGCAATTCACATTACCATTGTGATTTTTCGGCAAAATGCTTGGCAAACATTGGACTTAATACGTTCCAATGAACCACCTGACATCCCTTAGATGTTCCCACCCCCCAAGGGGAAAAAATCTAAACCTTTGAAGCTTCCTTATGGTGGATCCTAATATATAGTACGTTGCATATGCTACACTTAGCTATATAAATCACTTCACTAGTATTTGCAGGTGTTATATTGTTTTATATTGTATTGTATACTGTTATCAATGTTGGAAAAAACCTTACATGGAAAAAGCAAAATTACACATCTTACATGGATGCGAACCCCAACAGGTAAAAACCTAGATGGTGGTAAACCAGGTTTTTGGACCTCCAACAGTGACAGGCATTAGGAGAAAGAAGATCCCTGTAAAGTTTTGGGTTTTTCTTCAGTTACAATCTTCACACCCTCTGCTAGTATTTCATTTATAATGTCATCATCTCTTAACAACGGCAGGTATTTGTGAACAATATTCTTGATCTGTGCAAATTGTTTACTAAATTTGTCAGAATTCTAAATACGGAGGGAAGAAAGAAGACTGTTCCCTACTTTCTTTTGCAGGTGAATCTAATAAAGTATGTCTAGATTTCTTTGCTACAATATTTGTCGCCCTACTAAGAACCCAAGGGGGATAACCCCTTCTCTTTAAACGTGAAACTATTTGTTGTTCTTCAACTTCATATTGTTTGTTGTTGCTGCAATTGCGTTTGGCTCGCACCATTTCACCAACAGGGATGGCTTTATGTGTGTGCCTGGGATGATGACTTTTATAATGCAGGGATTGGTGTTGCCAGCAGAATGACTTACGAAAAAGTGGATGTGAGAGATTATTTCATTATTGTATACCCCGTTATTGTAAATCCAAAAGAAGGTGATGTTAGGAATTTTACACATCTGGTATGTGGAAGGATAAATTCACATGGATTCGGTTGCAGGTATATCAATAAAGTCTGGTACGGCAGACAATACCCCCCCATATAAGCAGGATGTCCTCTATGTTTCTGCGCAGTCAAACAAGTTCCTGAGGAAAAAGGATTTGTCAAAGTGTTGTGAAAATTTACATTGCTCCACACACGACACTCACCAGATTTCGCTTGGGATGGCGACGAATACTTCGGCCCCCATCGGGTGCCTCTTAATGGAGAAAGAAGAAACAATTTGTCACTGAACGAGAAAAAATTGTGTGTTAACAAAAATTTAGTGACTGACAAAATATATTGAATATGGTTCTCTGTATGGGTGGTAAATTGTCTTAGATGGAACTCTAGGGCCAACTTAAAGCCTATATTTTGTGGAATGCATTTCTGTATATACTGACACAACAACACAGCTGACCCACGCCCACCCACTTTGCCACACTATATCTTGGAGACTAACTAGAACATCCTTAGTGTCCCTCAGGAATCCAGGAACTCTCTGAACCAGAGGCTGTAATAACAAATCCAGCCATTGGCATAGACTTAAGTTCCGAAATGACCCCAACCGTTACGACTTGGACGCATTTTGATATTGGAGATGACTGTTTGTGTAACCATTCGGAAGGCACATACATAATTGGAATAACTGGCTACTTTATTATCCATAAATTCTGCCTCCTTACTAGAAAACAAACCTAACCACCCCCCCACAATCACCAAATTATTTAACACATCAAAATATTTTTTCGTGGGGTCTGATGTAAGTTTACCATAGGTTACTTTATCTTCTAATAGTTGTTTCATGGAATTGACGTATTCTGATGTATTCATAACGACTACAGAACCTCCCTTATCAGACATTTTAATGGTAATTTCAGAATTCCTTTTTAGTTCCTGTAACGCCTTATTTAATTTTGGGGAGAGGGAGAAGAGATTAGAGTAGTGCTTTTTATGTGATAAACTATTTTGCAGTATCTTTAGATCTTTTTGTACCAATAGCTGAAACCTCTCCATGGAAGGAGTTCTAGACTGTACAGGGTAGAACATTCTATTGTGAATTTTAAACTTTTCTGTTTGGCCATAATCATCATTTTTGCAAGAACCCTCCACCTCTAACTCCTGCAAATTAACTAGACACAGTTGTTCATCAAAATTTTGTTTAAGGAATAAATTTGGCTTGGTACTAGTACGCTCAAGAGAATCAGACCTATCCTCAATGTCCGTGTGAAAAAAATGTCGGCGGACAGTTAAGTCCCTTATAAATTTATTGATGTCCTTCAACGTCGAAAAAAAATCAAAGTCCTGTTCTACTGCAAAACTAAAGTCCCCCAGGGACAACATCTTGGGATGTGTTACCTGCTCCAAAATCATATCAGAAAGATTCACAACATCTAGTGAGGGATCAGAGATGATGGGAGGTTGTGTCTCGTTTGCATCCTTGGATTTATTCTTGTGTTTTCTGCCTCCCCTCCTCCGGGATTGCTGCCTGTACTCTTCTGGTTTTTTGAACTTGATTGTTTCTTTGTCTTTTTATAATAAGATGTACTAGCAGATGGACCCTCCTCCGATGTATCCGTATTAGCATCAGACTGTTCTGAGTCCATGGATCCGAAACTAAAATTTTTGCCAGATCTTCCGAATTTCTCCAACTTTTTGATCTACGATTTTGTTTTAAGATAGATTTTGGGGTACTGTTGTTGGATATCCATCTTCCCCATTCGTAGACTGATTTGTGTGTGTCGAACATTATCACCTTTGGATTTTTGGCTTGCTTGATTGCTTAACACAGGATTCTTCTTGTTAGCATACTTTTGTCTGTATTTTGTTGTAAATCATTTTGAAACGTGGAAATGTCCTGGAAAATTTGTAACTCTTTATCCAATTGTGATATTTCCTTGGAAATTTCTTCCAATTTCTTCTCTTCATGTGTAGTAATCAATTCCATGAGTTGTAAAGAACACTTGGATAAGATAGAATTCCATTTGGTGACAAATTCCGATGAATAGATTGTGGTAGGTACCTTTTTTAAGCTGGAGACCACGTTGGGACCCATTTCCTTTTCTAACATATTGTCATTAAGAGTTGTCAAGTCCCACCAAACCCGCATTTATTGGCATAAGCTTCTTCCAATTGTTTAAGTTTAGTGTTGAAATCGTAGGTGTTTATGGCTGGTGTCTTTGGCTTTGAATCAAAGGCTTTAGCAGCTCTGTCATTGTCTCATTGATTTGTGATGCCAATTTTCAAATAGACATTAAAGTGCCGATTTAATTTTAATTTTGTCCGGGCCGTCCATGTTACGCTGTCCCACAGTTTGTTTCTAAAAGGTATCGCCTGATTTCTTCACTTTAATGCGGATAGAAATGAATAGGAATTGCTTGACTGTTAACAACAATTAAAAAAAAAAAAAAAAAACACACAACAACAACAAACCAAATTATAAATGCAATAACATGTGAAATACTTAATGAAAACTGCATAATTTGAGGAGAATTGTATGATATATTTTTCTTGCAGACTTGGAAAAGTTGCAGACTTCTAGGTTCAGCCTCTAGTTTACAGATCTCAGAGAGACCAGTACTGGGTGGTAAGGTTCCTCATCATAGCAGGGTGCTGACTTTTTCGAGTCTAAAGTAGTGTAAAGACTACAGGGAAACCAGAATTGTGGCAGTCTCTGCACAAATAGGAAAATTTTTTGATTTGGAAAAATCTGTACCACCGTAGGCATCCACCCTTGGGTCCAAGACACACAAAGTCCAGCTCACCTGAATGAATAATTGATTGTGGACAGCCAGCAGGTGCACCCTTGGGTGCCTATTGACAAATACAGCCCTGCACACATAATGTTTTGTTGTCTATATTTTTACGCGTGGTATGGAATCTTTAATATTATTGGTCTCCATTTGCTTTTAAAAGAACTATCCGGTCTGATGACGTCATACTAGGAGCAAGAACCTTTGTGTTTGTAACACGCAAGTGTCACCCTGAATCTTTTTAATATTTTGCTATGAATTTTTAAAATTGGATTCATTAAGGATTGAACATTTTTATGGATGGTACAGGACTCTTTTGTGGCTTACATAAGAGGAACATCCTCCCTTTTGGTTTTGATCCAAGTAATGATATGTAAAAGATGTGGACAGCAGCTATTAACGCTTCAATAAATGTATATGAAACAAGCCCAAGTTCCTCTTTTTAAAGTCTGGTATAGGATTGTAGTTTCTAAAGGTAATCAATTACGGGGTCTACTGATATGGTGCCAGCTGGAGACCAGTAATATGCAGCTTCAGTTGTATGGGGCCCTAAAATTACTGATGGCAGCCCTGGCTATCAAATGTGTATGACAATATTATTTAGGATAGGATTGCTAGAAAAAAAAAAAAAAAAACAACCTCTTGTTTTCTTCAACTCAGTCACTAGACACATCGCCTCTTCTTGAATCCGATCCTCTATATTCCTTTTTCCCATGCCAAAATCCCGCAATGTGGAAAGAGAAAATCTACGAAAGATTCCCCCTCCACCTTGTCGCAAGTTACTTTTGTTAAAGAGCACTCCCTGAAGGGTCGAGAATACCTTTAGTATATTCATTCATTCATTCATTCATTCATTTCATGTTCATTTGAGGAAACAATATAGCAAAATGTCCCTAATATACAAAATACTGTATATTATAATGGTATAAGATCTGTAACTTTATAGAGCAGTCAAGTAAATTGTGTAAAGTTAAGGGATTCATCCGGGGGAGTTTCTATGATTTCAATAACACTGTAAAACAGCATTTATATGAAAAGCAAAACCTATTCCATACCTTAATGTGTTTCTTTTCTTCTCTTTTGCCTCCTCTACTCATCTATATAAAACAGTGAAACTTCCTGATTGTGGACTCAATAGTTTCTCTTGCAGTATTTCCTTACAAGTCCCAGAATCCCTTGCAGATCACAGCTTGATCTAGGATGCTCTGCACCACCCTCTAATCTTCTTAAACACTTTCATTATCATTCTAGTCATATACTGTACGCTCATGCCATGCTCTAGCTCAGTTCACTCCCTGGTTTCCTGCAGCAGGCAGTGTGTAGTGCAATCACCAATCAGCTTGTAACATGGTAAAAATACATTGTTTTCTCATCCCATAATTTATGAAATACATGTTCAAATATATATAAATTAGTTTATATACACATCTATCCCATCATTGTAACTGATAGCTGGGGGGGAATGTGGCCTCAGCCAGCTTTATTTTAAACTGGATAAAGTATCTAGCATCCAATAAAGGTGGGTGATGTTGCATCACCATAGCAATCACTTGTGGTTTGTATTGTATAGTCTACTGAGGAGGTGGGGTAAGTTCCTGCAGCCAGTGACACCAGGGTGAGTCTTATGAGGCTGCTCTGGTGCCACTGCACTGTAAGGCTATGTTCACACGGCTTAAAATGGGCCGTATTTCGGTCCGTAATTACGCGCCGAAGTGCGCAAATTACGGGCTGAAAACGGCCCATTCATTACGGTAATCCACAGCTCTCATAGAGAACTATGGATTACGTCCCTCTCCCCGCCCGGCGAATCCGCCGGGCTGGGAGATAAGTGCCAGGTCACTTTCTAGCGGCGTATACGCACCGCTAGTAATGATTGTCTATGGGCCGGCGAAGTGCCGGCCCCCCCGCTCACTCCCCCGCTTCCGCCCCACCCCCGGCCACACGGTGTAATTGCGGGACGTAATTACGTCCCGCAGTTAAGCCGTGTGAACCTAGACTTACACTGGCCAGCTCTTATGGCGAGAGTCTGAGAGAGCCTTCAAGTCTGCATCCATCGTTTACACATTTGTTGGACACGCAAACAGTGGAATGAACAGCGCAGTCTTGGGGACTCAGGGCATTTGCCTTGCATCTCTGGAACATAGGTGTGAAAAAATAAAAATAATAATAATCATAATATCGGGACTCCTGCCAGCTGGACATTGTTCAGAAATCGGAACAGTTGGGAGGCATACTTCATTTTTAAATTAGATATTTTTATTTTAGTAATATGAAGGAACATGGTAAAAAAGCATCACATTGCACATTTTTATTTAAAAAAATAAATAATGTATTTAAAAAAATACCAAATTTCCAGTTTTTAAACAGGGGTATTACTAAAACAATAATTTTGTCACTTTTTCATCATGGACATTTACATAGGTGATGTAACATTTTCAGGTAATCAGGGAACCGCGGGAGACTAAAAGTTGCCGTTTTCTCTGTCAGGGTTTTCTTTACTGATTTTTTAATTTTGTGCGTGGGTTTTTTTAAATTTTATTTTATATATTGCGCCATATTTTATATCTGTAAATACATTCATTGGGAAGGCAGGGATGGTAATAATCTATCCTGTTTTCTATGTGAAGAGTTGGCTAATGCCAACAGCCAGCTCTCCACTCCTGCAGCTGCACACACTGGATGGATGTTTTATAATGTCTGTGCAACAACCAACGTCCTACCGGCAGTCGGACATATTACTCACCATAGTTTTTGTAGCAAGTATCAAAGCAAAGAATATCACCTCGGGCTAAGAAGTCGTCCCCTCTGTCCACATAAACTTCTTTCACAGATTTGTATCCTGTGACCACTATGACCGGTCGGGATCCCAGGTAGATGGTGAACACCTCTCCATATTTCTTACTAAGCTGGATGGAAATCGAAAATGTATAGTATCACATCAAATTAATAAACCTCCCCCATTCCTAGAAACAATACATCTAAAGGTTCTTGCAAACTGAACTGAACTTTCCTCCATAGATAAAAGTATACACTATTATGATGGAAACTAACTGGTGGTGAAGACCAAAATGAATCTGTGATAGGATTTGTTAGCTATGGTAAGACTACGTCAACAGGCTGTAAATTGCATATTCTGTGTCAAAATATACTGTACATAAACATCTATGATTTTTCAATAGTAATACACATAATATTTCACAGTGAACTGCTGCACAGATTTCAGATCCACGTGTTAAAAAAAGTCACTGCTCTTCTGCATGATGCACCTGCAGCCAGAACATGGATTAGCTCTGTTCAATGGTCCTAAGCCACATGACGTGAAATATTCAGCAGAAATCCTAAAATTTGGACGCATATTTCAAGGCATATTTTTTTTTTGTTGGAAAAAAATAAACCAACACAACAGCAAGGTCTTGCTGTAGACAAGGGGCTATGGATCCTACAGGAAAGGGTGCAATCCAAAAAACATGTCATTTTAGAAGTTGAGTTTCTGAGACATTCTTGGGATTAGGGCAACAAACAGCCCTCAGACCTCTGTTTCTATATGTAGTGTGTGTTCCTGCAGCATACAATATTTATTGATTCTGGGACAACCATTATATATGGAAACCAATGTGTAATGTACTGGATTAGCCCTTTTATTCATCGGGTTAACCCTTTAAGTACATTATAAATTGCACTATGATAAGAGTGATAATATTGTATTGATGATATCTTTATATGGTGAAAGTATGTCTAGGCTCAGTAATTCAGACTCATGTCAGTCTGGGAATGAATTGCTGACTTCTAGATAACTTTTGGTCTAATGTGTTTGTGACATACTGATACTGCTGAAGTGTTTATAATATTGCTAGGTCATGTTGAATAGACTGGTCTGAGTGAAGGAGCCAAGTAGGAGGTTACCATGGTTACTGTAGAGGAGGGGGGAGGTAATAAATTATCTTAGTGTTAGTGATTAGTGTTATTTAGTGATAGGCCTAAATAGAGTCCTGAAGTCTTAGTGATTGCACTTAGGGTTGTCACTTAACCCTTTTCTGCCAGGGCTGTTGACCTACAGGCCTGAGGTCAGCACCCTGCTGCTATGTCCTGAGTCCATGCATCCCTAAAAGCAGAGGAAAGCCATCTATGGAGAGGATTGCAGACTAGTTCATCTTGTAGGTTTCCATGGAACAGGTAGACAAAGGGGAACATATATAAATGGGACTGCACCAGAAGTCTGGCGTATTTTCAGCCCGACATCAGGCGCAGCCCCGTTTGCATTACTCCCGAACACCATTATCAGGCGCATTACAAAGCGCATGCGGCACTTTGTAATGCGCCTGATTACGGGGGGCGTGTGGGAGACGGAGTGCACTAGAACCGTGCCAAGCTATAGATGTATAGCTTCGCTACGGCATTTCTAGGCGCATTACTGCTGGAACAGGCATACCACTTTCGAAGGGGTATACCTGAGCCAGAACTGTTGTGTTAGCGCTAGAATGCGCCTGATTTATGAACTGCAGTAGAGCAGGTCATAAATCAGGCGCATTCTGTGCTATTATAATGCACATGAAATCTGGCGTTTAAAAGCCAAATTTCATACATGTGGCGCAAAGGATGTACAAGAGACACAGTGCAATAATGAGGTGACGTGTATGTACGGGGCTGCGTCAGTAGTCTGGCGCCCTTTTAGCCCAAAAACTGGTGCACCCCTGTTCTCTATATATATGAGCAGGCGCATTCCAAGATTAGGCACATTATCACGTGCCTGCGGCACTTTGTAATGCACCCAAGATGTGGCAGCATTCTGGAGGCATGTCGCACCACAACCGTATGATTCTACATGTTTATAACGGGAGGATGGCAAAACTGGGCGCATTAGTGCTGGAACAGGTAGACCAAGTTAAAAGTGGTTTACCTGAGCCTGAGTTGTCCTTTTGAAGCTAGAAAGTACCTAATCTATGACCCGCAGTAGAACAGGTTCATAGATTCAGGAGCATTCTACGCTACCAATGCACGGAAAAAAAATTGTCATCTGGGTGCCAAAAATCATACATGTTGCCTCTAGGGTCTCATACCTGACAACCTTTGAGGTATGAGGCACTGAGTGCTACTTCTGTGTATTGGGAAGGGTATATTACTCACTGTTTTCTTACATTGTTTATCATCATCTCTGGCTTCTCAATCACTATATGTATATATAGCATTCAATGAGCGTGGTATACACAGACTGGCAGGAAGCTCTTATCAGCTTCCTGCTCCTGGCACCAGTTGCCACTTGATCGCCAGGACTCAGTGACTACCTGAGCTGCTTGATATTATCAGACCCTGATCAGCTTTGCAGTCAGTGCAGAGGGATGCATTACCCCTATAACTGGGGACAATATACCAGCCCCAATTAGTAAGGGTCTTTTTCTGACCTTATGGGGGGCATTATACTCCTGTCCTCTATCGATGAACAACGATCTTTACCTATTACAGTATCAATCTCTTTGTGGATCTTCTCTGAAATTGAAAAAATCAGAACAATAATTGGATTTGTAGTATGGTTAAAAGTTGTTTACTACTTTAAAATTATTGCCAACTGCTTCACTTTTCTAAAAATGTAACCAATACTTACTTCTCCCATCAGCACCATATCGGCACTGCTATATCTTTAGTGTCCACCACCAGTCCATAACCAATTATTACAAGTGACAGTGATCCAATCCCTGTCCTCAGCAGTCACGTGCCTCCATAGAGTGACCACTAAGGCCAGCTAATTAACATGCCATGATTGGTAAATATTTGTTGGGGCTACTGTTGGAGGACAAAGGGGTGTAGGAGGTACAGTTAAAACCAGAAGTTTACAAACACTATATAAAAAGACACATATGCATGTTTTTTCACTATCTGACACAAAATCAGAATAAACCTTACCCATTTTAGGTCAATTAGGAACCAAAATTATTTATATTTGCCAAATGCCAGAATAATGAGAGAGAGAATTTTTTAAGGCATTTTTATTACGTTCTGCAAAGTCAAAAGTTTACATACATTAGGATTATTATGCCTTTAATCAATTTTGGAAAGCCCATGATGATGATGTAATGTACTATAAGTGGAAGTTTCTGGTTTATTGGCAACATGTGAGTTAATAAGAGACACAGCTGTGGATATATTTTTATATACACCATAGAAACACACTGCTTCTGTGTGTGACATCGTGGGAAAGTCCAAGAAATCAGTAAAGATATCAGGAAGAGAATTGTGGACTTATACAAGTCTGGAACATGCTTGGGTGCAATTTCCAGATACCTGAAGGTGCCTCGTTCATCTGTACAAACAATTATACGCAGGTACAAACAAGATGGAAATATCCAGCCATCATACTGCTCAGGAAGGAGACGGGTTCTGTGTCTCTGAGATGAACATGCTTTGGTCCGACATGTGCATTTCAACCCAAGAACAAAAGCAAAAGACCTTGTGAAGATGCTGACGGAAGTTGGTAAGATTGTGTCATCCACAGTGAAACTAGTACTGTATCAACATGGGCTGAAAGGCCACCCTGCCAGGTAGAAGCCATTACTTCAAGAGAAACATATAAAAGCCAGATGAACGTTTGCAAATGCACACAGGAACAAAGACCTACATTTTTGGAGACATGTCCTGTGGTCTGACGAAAATAGATTTGAACTGTTTGGCCATAATGACCATCGTTATGTTTGGAGGAAAAAGAGAAGTTTGAAAGCTTAAGAACACAACTGTAAAACACGAGGGTGGCAGCATCATGTTATGGGGTTGTTTTACTGCAGAAGGGACTGGTGCACTTCACAAAATAAATGGCATCATGAGGAAAGAAGATTATGTGGCAATACTGAAGCAAGATCTCAAAAAATCATCCAGGAAATTAAAGCTTGGCAGGAAGTGGGTCTTTCAAATGGACAATGACCTGAAGCATACTGTCAAACTGTTTATAAAGTGGCTTAAGGATAACCAAGTCAATGATTAGTGCGGCCCAGTTTTGTTCATAGAGGCACCTTGCACTTAAATTTGAATACAGCAATTCTGTAGTCACCGCAGGTGTATTGATAGGTGCAAAAAAACGCCTTTTATTATCCGTACACAATTTAATTACGTGTTTTTCACTTTGGCGCAGTCCAGTTTTGTTCATAGAGCCACCTTGCACTTAAATTTGAATATAGCAATTTTGTCGTTACCGCAGGTGTATTGATAGGTGCAAAAACTGCGGTCCAGTACAGGTATAGTTAATGTCCAGTTCAACTAAAATGGTGGTTCAAAGACTCCTTTTTCTGGCACTTTTTAATCTGGGGTCAGACAGGTTTAATGGTCATACTGCGGTCCAGGACAGGTATAGTCAATGTCCAGTTCAACTAAAATGGTGGTTGTAAGACTCCTTTTTCCGGCACTTTTTAATCTGAGGTCATGCAGGTTTGGGGCTCATGCTGCGTTCCAGGACAGGTATAGTCAATGTCCAGTTCAAGTAAAATGATGGTTCAAATCATACTGCCTTCAGGCACTTTTTAATTTGTGGGTGATGCAGGTTTAAGGGTCAGGCTGTGGTACAAGACAGGGATAGTGAATGGTCTGTGAGTTTTTTTCTGTGGCTTTTATAACCTAAGTGTGTTGCCTAAGATGTAGCACGTATCCATTTGACTGTTGTGGATGTTTATTCCAGCTTCTCCAGCCCTGTTTGGGTGTAAGAATGAAGGTGTTGTTCCTCTCCCATAGACTTTAATGGTCATCGGCGATAATCTATTATCGACTATCGGAAATTGTCTTGATAATTGCCGATATCGACTATCGAACCGATGACGATAGTCGACGTAATCGCTCACCACTAACCAAGACCAATAAAACCAAACAAAAGACCAAATAATACCGCCATCTATCACTACATATGGTAGTAATATGGACTAATATCACTATAATGTTACTGACTAAACCAGTATACTAAGGCCGATATTACCAACAACAACAATATACAAAGATGAAGTAATACTGCAACTTCACCACATAACTCCACCATAAAGATGCAGAATAATGCACAATACTGTTACTGAATATAATCCAATACAATAACACCAATATAACCACCATACAGTGAAAATATAGGGGGACATGTATGAAACCTGTCTAGGCCTAAATCTCACTTTGTTGCCCATAGCAACCAATCAGAGGCCATAGCAACCAATCAGAGTGCCCCTTTCATTTTTTCAGAGCACCGTATGAAATGAAAGGGGTGCTCTGATTGGTTGTTATGAGCACTGATTGGTTGCTGTGGGCAACAAAGAAAGTCCTACATCTAGACAGTTTTCATACATGTGGCAGATATAAGTTAGTGCAGTGCAGTTACATTTAGTGACTCACAGGTGACATCTGATAAGTCGCTTTCTTTCCCTTTTCTTCTCCATCCAATCCAGACCACCATGAGGACTTCTCCCGGCCATGACTCGTCCCTGCAGAATTTACAACACAAACACCTGACACTCGTCACTTTATCATAATCCCACCGGTGCCCCACCATGTACAAACTCCCCATCCATATTGCCCCAAATTGTAATAATTACCCCTTTGGTGCACTGGTCGTTAATTTTATAGGGTCCCCGGTAGGTAAGTAGATAGTGGGCCCGCGTAGGTAGATAGCCAGGTAAAGGGAGAACTTGAGTGGGGCCCCACCTGGAAGAAAATTGAGTAGGGCCCCACTCAAGTTTTCCTACCTCCCCCCGCTGTGTGGGGCCCATTCAAAGGCCTCCTTTCCCCACAGGTCTGGTGAGGGGACCCCCAAATCCCAAGGGGCTTGAGCGGCCCGCACAGGGCCTTAATCAAGAACCCTAAGATTTGGGGGGCCCAATCAAGACCCCTGGATTTTTCAGGGCCCCGTTCAAGGCCTCTAAGATTTGAGGGCCCCGATGAAGGCCTTTGGGATTTGTTTGGCCCCAATCAAGTCTCCTAAGATTTGTGGGGCTCTGCTCAAGGCTCCTAAGATTTGTGGGACTCCGCTCAAGGCTCCTAAGGTTTGGGGCCCCGCTCAAGGCCCTTTGGATTTGTGGAGCCCCAATCAAGGCTCCTAAAATTTGTGGGGCCCTGCTCAAGGCCCCACAAATCTTAGGGGCCTTAAGCGGGGCCCCAAAAATCCCAGGGGCCCTGAGTGGGGCCCCACAGGACTGGAAAGTGGCCTGGCATCCCTGTGGTGAAAATAGGGGGCTGCGCTACAGGTTGAGATGCCCACAATAACTTTACATTACATCTGTTCAGTGTCACTTACTTCAGCATGCATGCAGCATCCTGTGCACTGAGCAGTCGGCCCCTCCCCCCTGCTCCCTCTGGCCATGGGAGTGATGTCACTGATCTGCAGCCAGAGGGAGCAGGTGGGGGGCCGACTGCTCCATGCACAGGATACTGCCTGCATGCTGAAGTGAGTGACACTCCCCCCGGGCTCTGACACTCAGCAGAGCCTGCGGTCTGCTCTCTCTTCCATTAGTGTGGAGCAAGGGGGCGGTACCTGCCGGCGACGGTGGGCCCCCCCTTTCTTCAGTCTAGCCGGGCCCGGTACTGGTTGTACCCCCCTATCGGCGGCCCTGGATGCATTACCCCTATAACTGGGGCGAATATACCAGCCACAATAACTAAGGAAATTGCCCCCCAAAAAGGGATACAAAAATGCCCTCCAAGGGTCTTTTTCTGACCTTATGGGGGGCACAATAAAACAAAGTCACAAAACATATTAATAAAATATTAACAGCCCAATTACAACTTTCAGCCCCGCCCTGTATGACCCTAAAACTTTATATCGCCTATATATAAATGGGACACAATTCAAAAAAGTATTTTAGTGCCACTTTTTTTTGTTTTGTTTTTACTACAGATATTGATGGCATGTCGCTATGTTTGATAGGTCTGGGTCCCACCTATATCCTAAATCTCTCAGTTCTAAGCTGAGAGTTGGTTGGGACTCTCCCATAGACATTGTAAATGGAGGGAAATTATAATTTTGCTTTAAATGTGGGGGAGGGAGGGCCCAAGCTGACTTTTTGCACCTGGGCCCATGAGCCTTTAGCTATGCCCCTGCATAAACTTAAAACCCTCACACAGCTCCATGGACAGAAAAGTAAAAAACGTTTTGACTCTTCAAATAAAGTAACATAACAACATGGTTTTCTTAGGTGATGATTATGATTTAGAAGAGGGCAGCAAAGAAAGAAAAGAAAAAAAAAAAAAAAACACCACCATATAAAAATGCCAGAATCACGTTTTTTTGTTTGCAGTACACTTCCCTTATACGTTAAATATGGAAAAGTCATATATACCCCAAATCATTTCATATCCTTTTGAAGGGTTTTGGGGGGCAGATCCTTTGGCTGTATGGGTAAGTTCACACGGCTTAATTGCGGGGTGTACTGTACGCCCCGCAATTACGGCGGGTGTTTGCGGAGCCGCGCTGATCGGCGCGTACTCCTGTGACGCAGGGGGGCCGGCAGCCCACCTTCCCCATAGATATGCATTACTCGCAGCGCGAAAGCGCCGCAAATAAGTGACGTGTCACTTATCTCCCCGGGCGTACAATACGATCGTATTGTACTTCTGGGGAGAGGAGGCATAATCCATAGTTCTCTATGAGAACTGTGGATTACCGTAATGATTGGGGCGCATTTCGCATAATTCCTCCAACTAAAGGCCACATACATAAGCTGGTGGAGTCCTGCTTATGTTTTGTGTAAGATCTTGTGTAAATAATTTCTGTTGGTTTGGTTTCCACATGTTGCCTTCCACTCAGTCTCCATTAACCCAATAACAGTTCCAGGCACAGCACCCTATTCTCTTACTTTGAACAGTCATGATGCCATTGGTGGTTCAATTATAGTGGCAGCCGCAGGGAGTTCCTGCTGCCATCCCTGAACCACCAAGGGTGTCATGACAATAGAGTGTGCATATGTGAAGCAGATATAAGTTTGTCCCTCACCGGTTAATTACATCATGGTAAAGACTTACTTTGAGCAGGGATTTCACTATGTCTCCTCCGCCCAGCTGTAGAAGGTTCCCCAGTAATGGTAGGGGGGTAGGTCCAGGTGGTAAGTTTCCTTTTCTCCAGAAATGCTTCAAACTTGTGAATAAGACAAGAAAAGCCACCACCACTGTGAGGAGCAAAGTAGTATCTTCTATGTAATCTATTGTGACTGCACCTAGTGCTCAGAGCAGACTCTTCTCTCTTCATGTAGAGGCAGGACTAGGGTTAAGAGTGGGGTTGGTGTTGCCTCATGTGACCTATGTTTTCTTTATTTAGACATCAGAACTCACACACTATCAAGCCAATTTTCTGTTTCATTTTCCTGTGTTTTGAATTCTTTCGCAAAACACCACAGACAGATATTAACTGTAAGTAAATAGGGAACTTTAAGTCACACTACAAATATTGTTTTTTTTTTGTTTTGTTTTTTTTACTTTATGGTATTTTTATCCATTTTCTTCTTCTTTTTTTTTGCTCAGTAGCAGTTCTTTTCCAAATGCAACAAGCTTTATTTGTTTTCAGTAAGTTTGTGGAATGTTTCAGACAGATTCATGGATTCCTGGACTTTTTTGTGCATAAAAAAAGCTTATGTAAACATGTACATATCTTTTTGTTGATTTTTGTGGCATTTTTACTCATGATTTATCACCTGAGAAGTCATCACTGAATCACATGAACTAAAACGAAACTCAGAAACACATGTACCTAAATACTTTACCATGTGAAGCTGAGCTCACAAAATGCTTTCTGAACATTGTTTTGATATGTAAATACACATTATATGCACACTCTAAACACATAAATTTACATCAAAACCTCATCAATAGTATCCCATTGTTTTCTGTGAGAATAAGCTACATTGATTGGTTACCCTTCTATACCTCTCTCTCTAATACTGGGGTGACCAACATAGTTATTTGCTGTAATGATTAATAATGGAGGATTTACTTATTCCCAAACAAACCCTATGGCCATTTCTTGTGTCTTGCTGCATTTCCTAGACTCTTCCTTCCATACATAAATTGATTGTTCAGGTCTGCAGTAACGTGAAGGTCTTGGACTTGTACAGACCCGTCAGACAAAATTCTTTTATGGCTAATAACTATATTATGTCTAGAGATGGGCGAATTTCTCAAAATTTCCGACAAAATTTGTTTCGGTCCGAATTGCTTCAGGACGAATCGCGTTAAAAAACAGCTATTTCCAGGCTTTACAGAGCCTGCAGGGTGATGTAGATCGTTGTGCCATGCTTAAATATGCATAGGGAGCTTGGTTTGGTCTTCATAAAATGTTGTGTTTTATTATGACACGCACATGACTGCCGCCGCTCTTAGAATCGCTTCACTATAAAATTCCCTGGGCACTTAAGAGGGCAAAACTGACCAAAAAACTGAAGTGGCAATGTAGCCTGATAAAGTCATGGCAGCAAAAGCTAGAAAAAAACAAGCTGAGGGCTCAGGTGGCAACATCAGTGACAGAGTGTAGAGGTGACGGCGGCAGCCACAGCAGCATGAGGCCAGACAGTGGCACAATGACATTCTGGAGGTGGCAAAAACAGGAGTAGGCCACAGATTGGCACAATGACACAGTGTGGAGTTGACGGCATCAACAGCAGCAGCAGCATGAGGTCAGACAGTGGCACAATGACAGAGTGTGGAGGTCACAGCAGCAGCCACAGCAGCAGCATGAGGTCCGACAGTGGCACAATGACAGAGTGTGTAGGTCACGGCAGCAGCTACCGCAGCAGCATGAGGTCAGACAGTGGCACAATGACAGAGTGTGGAGGTCATGGCAGCAGCCACAGCAGCAGCAGCATGAGGTCAGGCAGTGGCACAATGACATTCTGGAGGTGGCAAAAATAGGAGTAGGCCACAGAGTGGCCCAATGACACAGTGTGGAGGACACGGCAGCAGCCACAGCAGTGGCATGAGGTCAGACAGTGGCAAAATGACATTCTGGAGGTGGCAAAACAGTAGTAGGCCACAGAGTGGAACAATGACAGAGAGTGGAGGTCACGGCAGCAGCAGCATGAGGTCCGAGAGTGGCACAATGACACATTGTGGAGGGCACAGCAGCAGCATGAGGTCAGACAGTGGCACAATGACATTCTGGAGGTGGCAAAACAGTAGTAGGCCACAGAGTGGCACAATGACAGAGAGTGGAGGTGACGGCAGCAACAGCATGAGGTCAGAGAGTGGCACAATGACAGGATGTGGAGGGGACCGGAGCAGCAACAAAAGCAGCAGCATGAGGTCAGAGAGTGGCACAATGACAGAGTGTGAAGGTGGGTGGCAATACCAGTCCCTGGTAAAGATGGTGGTAGGCAGATGGAGAAACTGGCAGCAGATGTGTGGAATAAGGCGGGTGGTGGCATCAGAATAGTGGCTGAGGCAGGTAGTTTGAACCCAGACTCATTTCTCACAGTTTGGGTGAGGCGTCATGGCTGATGTAGTCTGACGCCTAAGGCATTGGTGTGTGGAAATCCTGGCTGATCCACGCCTGATTCATCTTGACAAAGGTCAGTCGTTCCACATTTCCCGTGGACAAGCACGTTCTCCTTGCGGTAACGATGGCCCCCGCCGCACTGAATACACGCTCTGATGCCACATTACTGACCGGGCAGGACAGCTTCTCCACTGCAAACTCGGCAAGTTGTGGCCACACATCCAGTTTGGCTGCCCAGTAGTCCAGCGGACCTTCTAACTGGGGTGGCAGAGTGCATCTGGACCGAGAGATGATGGCAAAGAGAAACAACTCCCTTCTGCAGAGGTGGTGGAGCCTTGACTGGCTGCAATGGCATGCGTGCCACAGGGCGCTGCTGCTGCTGGTGCTGCGGCGCCTGGATGGACCACCACATCTGAGCCACGTTTCTCCCAGGCCACCGGATGGTGACGCTGCATGTGTTGACGCAGGGCCGTGGTGCCAACATTAGCTCCCTGGCCACGCTTCACTTTCTGCCCACAGATTCTACAAATACCCATAGTCGGCTCCTCCGGTGTCTTAGCAAAGAACTGCCACACCGCTGAGTAGCTGATTTTACCGCCAACGCTCCGCACTGAGTGACTACTACCGCCGCTGCCTCGCTGAGCCCCTGTGCTGCTACTTTCTTAGACCTGCGAAGCGGGTTTTCTACCCCATGGCTGCTTGGCTCCTGACCTCACACTGCTGCTACCCTGCTGACTCACAACACAACCCACTTGCTGGCCTCGCCGATGCCTGACGCGCAAGCTGACACCCTCTTTTCCTGACGATGATGAAGCCCTTGCTTCACCCGGCTCCCAAGTGCGGTCGACTACATCATCATCGATTTGTGTTTCATCGTCACTGCTGTCCTCATCACCGGTCTTGGTATGCAGAGGCTGACCCCTCACAACATGACCTCCAATGCCACTCTCCATATCTATACTTTGCCGCCTACTGCAAGAAGTAGGGGATATTGGCCCCATTTCTTCGCTGCCAAGTAGCTGCTGACTGTCCTCCTCATCCTCGCTGTATAGTGGCACTGAGCCCAGATCACATAGTAGATCTCTGGCTGAGGGAACCGGATGGGACAGAGGCGGATTGAGGACTGGTGAGGGCCGCTGACCAACTCCCAGGCCATGCCAACTAAGGGTTGTGTCTGACGTTCCCACCGACTCTTGGCTGGGATTGTCAGATGTCATCTGGAGGAAGTGGATGACCTAAGTCAACCAATCAAGAACCATTGGGTTGCTGAACAACACACGGCCGCAGATGACAGGGCAGTTTCTGGCCTACCGAGTGACCCCTGCTGCGACGTCCCCTTGCTGTGCTGCGACCTGGGCCTACTCCAGGAAGTTTGTGCCACTGCCACTCGCGGTGAAGAGCCTGCCACCTCTCTGTTGACATACTGTTTGTTCTAAAATGTACAGACACTGTTTGATGAAGATATCTGTATATGATAAATATACACCCTGTATTTGACTCCAAATGAACCCACTAACAAGCTTGGGTAACCCTTGAATATAAATTGCGCTCCACAAATGGGCAGGAAAAATTTACTTGTATGTGCTGTTTGAAAACACTGTGTATTTTACTTAAAGGAGTTGTCTCATTACGAGCTTTCAGCCTGTCAGTGTCCCTGGTAAGTTGAACTGAGGGGGTTTTTTTCTTGGTCTGTCTGTTCTGCTCCCTCCCCCCCCTCCCATCAGCACACAGGCAGCTACGTAACTTCTATACAGGGGGGGAGGGGGTTTGCCTCAAGAGTTCACCCTGTGTTGTGCCTGCCTAGGTCTGTTGCAGGAGAGGGCTGATCTAGGAGGTGTAGAGAGGAATATGAAGCTGTGTGCTAATAGAGCAGTGGGGATGCATGTGTTCCTATACCCCCTGCTTAGCTTACAAGTCTCCACATCTCCAGCAACAACAAGGGCAGTGTTCTATACTCGGGATGTGTCCCAAATACGGGAAACATAAAGTATTCACAGCCTGATTTGTATAGTATTAGTAAGTCACAGTTCCAAAAAACACATCATGATTATAGTAACAGACAGGGTCACTGCTGTCACATCAATCTGTGTAGAGAGCAGGAGGAACCCAGGCACACACAGGGTTAATCCAAGCAGCATGGACACAGACTCCAGAGTCCTCTCCCCCTCAGAAGCATTCTGTGCGGGAGGGGCTCTCTGCTCCGACCTGTCTTCAAAGGTGATGAGTCATTCAGCCCTGACAGCCAGTAAGTTAAGGATCAACAGGTCGGCTACTATAGAGATCTGAGAAGCTGATGTAGTAATACTAACAGGGCTAGCTCAAAATCAGTAGGACATTTGTAATGAACATATATTGCAAAGCTGCTTGTTTTTTAAAGATCTTTAAATTAAAACCCAATCATTGTAGCGAGACAACCCCTTTAATATAAAAGCACAAACAGGCTTAATTAACCTTCGGACATGAATTTTGCTACAGCCAAAATTTCTTCTTTGGCAGTGAAAAAGAAAGTTTCTTTTACTAAGTACAACTGCAGAAAAATACTTAGTTAACCCTTGGATGTAAATTGCCCTATTGACTTGCTGCCCGGTACGAGTCCTCCCCGGGGTAGGGTCTATCCTTTGTCTGTCCCCAAAACCGAGGCCATGTAGGCCTATATCCAGGAAAACCTCAAGAAGGGCTTCATCCGTAAGTCCACTTCCCCAGCCGGAGTGGGATTTTTCTTTGTGGAGATAAAGGACGGCTCGCTCCGTCCCTGCATTGACTATCGCGGGCTTAACAAGATCACGGTGAAAAAAACACTACCCGCTGCCTCTCATCACAGAGCTCTTCGATCGGCTGCGCGGGGCCAGGATTTTCTCCAAGTTCGACTTGCGCGGGGCCTATAATCTCATCCACATACGAGAAGGGGATGAGTGGAAGACGCCGTTTAACACCCGCGACGGGCATTTTGAGTACTTTGTGATGCCCTTCGGCCTGTGTAATGCTCCGGCAGTCTTCCAGGGATTCGTTAACGAGATTTTACGGGACCTCCTATACATCTGCGTCATCGTATACCTGGATGACATTTTGGTCTTCTCTCTGGATGTGAAGACCCACCGTCTGCATGTGCGTCAGGTCCTTAAACGGCTGCGGGAGAACCGTCTATACACCAGGTTGGAGAAGTGCTGGTTCCATCAAACTAGTCTGCCCTTCTTCGGCTATATCATCTAGGACAAGGAACTCCAAATGGACCCAGCCAAACTATCCGCCGTTTTGCAGTGGCCTCGTCCAGTTGGCCTTCAGGCCATACAGCGCTTCTTAGGCTTCGCCAACTACTACCGCCAGTTTATTCCCCACTTCTCCTCGGTGGTAGCTCCTATAGTGGCTCTTACTAAGAAGTCTGGTAACCCGAAGCAGTGGCCACAAGTGTTTGAAGGGGCATTCTCTCGGCTTAAGACGGCATTCGCCCGGCTTCTGTCTTATCGCAACCCGACACCAAAAAAAACCTTTTTTCTGGAGGTTGATGCTTCGGCAGTAGGAGCGGGGGCGGTGCTTACTCAGCGAGATTCCAAGGGCAAAGTCGTCACGTGTGGATTTTTCTCCAAAACATTTTCTCCGGCCGAGAAGAACTACACGATTGGGGACCGCGAGCTCTTAGCCATTAAGCTTGCCCTGGAGAAATGGCGTCATCTTCTGGAGGGAGCTCGGCATCCGGTCACGATCTTCTCGGACCACAAGAATCTCGCATACCTTCAGACGGCTCAGCGCCTTAACCCTCGACAAGCCCGCTGGGCTCTCTTCTTCTCCCGTTTCAATTTCACTATCCATTTCCGCCCCGCGGAAAAGAATATTAAGGAAGATGCTCTGTCCCGTGCCTCTGACATTTTAGGTGAGGAACCACAGCCATGTCATATTATTCCTCAGGAACGTCTAATTTCTGCGGCCCATGTGGATCTCCGTCAAGTACCTCCAGGCAAGAGCTATGTGCCTCCTGCGCTTATGCGGAAAATTTTGAAGTGGGGACACTGCTCTCGGATAGCCGGCCATCCTGGAGTTCGGAAGACGGGTCAGCTTATAGCCCGCTACTACTGGTGGCCTGAGCTCGTCAAGGATGTCAAAGACTTTGTCGAGTCATGTCCTACCTGTGTTCGTAACAAGACGTCCCATCTCAAGCCTGTGGGGCTACTTCTGCCATTGCCCATCCCGGACCGGCCATGGTCTCACATAGCCATGGATTTAATCATGGATCTTCATCCGCTCTAATGAAGAACAGGGCAAACAAGAATAGAAGACCTTCCCCGTCTTTTGCTCCAGGGGACAAAGTCTGGTCCATTTGTTGTCCTGAAAAGGATTAATCCTGTGGCCTACAAGCTCCGGGTCCCTCCCACTATGCGCATCCCGAATGTTTTTCATGTCTCGTTGCTCAAACCGTTTGTTTTAAATAGGTTTTCTCAGAAGGTGGCGCCCTCTTCCCCGGCGGCGGATAATTCTGATGTCTTCGCAGTAAAGGAAATTTTGGCCATGAAGACAACCAGGGGGAAGCATTATTTCCTGATCGACTGGAAGGGTTTTGGGCCAGAAGAAAGATCATGGGAGCCAGAGGACAACATTATGGACCGAGAACTACTTCAGAGATTTCTCCAGGCCAGCGGGAGAGAGAGGCCGAAGGGGGGGGGGGGGGGGGGTACTGTCACGGGCCGTGGGCGCACTCGCTCCCCTGAGCGCAGTCACTTACCGCACCGCGCTCCTGCTTCCCTGCGTCCGTTGGCTGCTGGGGGCACGTGCGCCCCAGCTCTAAGATTTAAAGGGCCAGCGCACCCGTGATTGGTGATCACTGGCCCTTGACCCTATATATTGGCTCCACCTCCAGCATACCTTGCCGAGTACATAGTGTCTATACCTATGCGAGGAAGCCTTCTAGAATCCCGGTTAGCCTTCTCCGTGTACCAGGTCCGTTTGCTCACGTCCATCGACCACGAACCTTCGCTGCCTGCCCTGACCTTCTGGCCTGTCCCCGACTACGAGTTTGTCTGCCGATTCTGTACCGCGTCGCACCTCTGCTACCGCTGCAGGCAGGTCACATCCGGGGTAGCGACCTGGTGGAATCCCGCCGCAGCAAGTCCATCCCGCTTTGCGGCGGGCTCTGGTGAAAACCGGGACCCACTTAGACTCCGCTCTCTGGTGTGGCCAGTACCATCGCCTGCGTTGGCCTGTGGATCCACTACTCCCAGTCGTTACACTATGCATCTATAACATCTGTAACTGCAGCTAAGTATCATTCTATTTCTTTATTTATGTATTAAACCTTTCATTTTTTTATATATTCTACTTCATTGTAATTATTTCTTTGACTGCCAATCAATCAAATGCTTACAGCTGCGCCAGTAGTCTGGTATCTTTTCAGCTCAAAAACTGGCGCAGCCCTGTTCGCTATATTTTGTAAGACCGCAGCTGGGAAGGTCTATAAGGGAGTATATACCCCAGCCAGGTTCTGGACATATGTCTGGGGAGTCCAGGACGCATGCCACCAAGATAAGGAGCCTTGGTGGAGTGAAAGGCCGTTGATAAATAGATGTCGACAGTACAAACTGTCGACCTATGTTTAATCTGTTAGTATGGCTACCAGCCATTCCCGGGTTGGCCTTTCATTGGGAGTAAGCATAGAGCAGGGTGGGTGCTTACTCCCCATGGCTCCACTCCGGGTTTTCCAGGCTGTATAAAAGGTCAGCAGGTAAGCTGACTGGCCTTTCGGCTTGTACCTCCAGTCTACCTTCTGGGCTGGGGGTTTTTCACACGGGGGGAAGCCAGTGTAGGACCAACAAGGTGATAGTGAGAGAACTAAAACCTCTGTTAGTAAGCGCTCAGACGAGCAAGTATTTGTTTATGTTTTTGCTGTGCATTTTTTGCCATCCATTTTGTTCTGCTTATGAAATAAATCCACGGAGCCAAGAAAACCGTTTGTACCTGACTTTTCTGCCTCTGTCTCATGCCGGGAAAGACTCATGCGGGTGATCCCAGAGCTCGCAAGCTCACATATGGTGGGGGATGCTATTGGCATTTTAAAGAGACCAATTCTCTTAAAGAGACAGGCACGAAAATGGTTCCAATATATGTCGGGGGTTTTAAGCGGAAAACAGTGCAACCAGCGGAGACCCCCAAAATGGATGAGCTGGTGAAGCAGTTAAGACCGGCAAACACCAACCTCCAGCGAATGGCGGCGAGCCAACAGACGGCCCACCAGGAGACCGGGCGGGCTCAAGCCGAGACAAAAAAGCCTCTTGATCGAGAATACCAGGCAACCCTTAAAAGAGCAACAACAGGTAAACCTGGCTCTACAGCAGCAGCTCCAGGGCCTGACTACAAGACCAGAGGGGGAGCAGGTGGGCCCTCCACGCCCCGTCAAGTGGTGCTTTCAAGTTCTACGTAAATGACCCAGATGATGACTTTGGGGGCGTATCTCGGCACCTTTGAGAGGATCGCCGAGGAGAGAGCAGCTACCCGTGGACCAGTGGGCTGACGTCCTGGCCCCTTTCTTACTGGGGAGCCCCAAAAGGGCCTACTTCGACCTGAGAGCTGAAGACGCCAAAGGACTACAAAACGCTGAAAGGGAGATCCTAGCCCGACTGGGGGATACCTGGCGGTCCGGGGCCCCGAGAGTTCACCCCTGGGAGTTTGATCCAGCAAAGCCAGCTCCCGGGGCACAGATTATATGCCTCTTCCACCTCACCCCCGCAAGTGGCTGCAGCCCAAACGTCTTACAGCTGTCCAGGTGACGGGGCGGGTCGTCTGTGACCGCTTCGTGCACGCCCTACCTGTAGGGATCCAGCGGTGTGTGGGTACACGGACCCCAAAGCCTGGACGAGCTTTTCTCCATTTGTGGAGCGTTATAGTGGAGTTCCTCCCAAAGGGCTGCATCCACCGGAGGTCAGCATGGGGTAAGACTGTCCCTGTCCCAAAAGGGGTACCTAAGGGTCCTGAGGGGAAGGGATCCCGGCAGGGTGAGAAGGGGGGAAGGTTGCCAACCCCAACGAGACACCCCTTGCCCAGAGCCCGGGGCCCCATCATCTGCTGGCGATGCAATGGACTCGGACACGTCGCCGCACAGTGTCCTACTTTGGGGGAACCCATGGACTGTGGTGTAAGGCGTACGTCATTGTATGCAAGGCCTTCATACACCACGCACATTGAGACTGGGGGAAATCGGCGGGTATGCACCATTAAAATCAATGGACACACCGTACAAGCCCTCATGGATTCCAGAGTTTGTTGACCCTGGTGCAGCCAGCTGGTGGGCGCAGCCAACTCAGGCGACGCCGTATAGGGTGATCTGTGTAAAACGGGTACCACCAGGGACTACCCAACCGCGGTTACTCACCCTAAAGACCCCTGCGGGCCCGCCAAGACATGAGGTGGCTGTCGTCGCGAGCCTACCCCACAGTGCAATCATAGGCTGTGATTTCCTCTTGTTCTGGGATGTGTGGGGAAATAAAAAGTGTGCCCAAACATCTGTGGTAAAGGGTAATGTGTCTGCACAGGGACCAAGGAGCCGATGGGTTTCCTTGTCTGTCCTGGCTGGGGACCCCGAGGAAAGTCCCTCTGAGCTAGAATTCGCCTCCTTGCAGTATCCCGGGGGAACTTTGGCACGGAGCAGCTGAGGGACCCAAACTTGGAGCATGCCCGGAAAGTGTGAAGGTAATGAGGGGAAGCCCCAGGAACCAGGCAAGAGTTTGGTTTACCCTCATTTTGTGGTCAACAACAATATGTTGTACCGGGTAAAAAAGACCCCAACCGAAGTGGTAGAGCAGTTGGTGATGCCCAGGTCACATGTCTGCTAGATTTTGGAGCTAGCCCACTCCCATGTGTTAGGGGGACACTTAGGGGTGGAGAAAACCCGGGAGAGAGTGGAGCGTAATTTTTTACTGGCCAGGAAATTTACAGGGCAATTGAGGAATACTGCAAGTCCTGCCCGGAGTGTCAAGTTAACGCCCCTAGGCCCCATTTTCGGAGCCTCCTAATTCCTCTGCCAATAACAGAGGTCCCTTTGAGAGGATCGGCCCGAACCTGGTAGGGCCGCTCCCTAAGTCAGCCCGAGGACATCAGCACATCTTTTGTGGTCCTCGACTACGCCACTCGCTATCCCGAGGCCATTCCCCTTAGGAACACCTCCTCCAAAGGATTTGCTAAGGAACTGTTCCAAATGTTCACCCGCACGTTATCCCGAAGGAGATACTAACAGACCAGGGCACCCCCTTCATGTCTAAGGTGACCAAGGAACTCTGCCAACCACTTAACATTACCCATCTCCGTACCTCAGTATATCACCCCCAGACCGATGGTCTGGTGGAAAGATTCAATAAAACCCTAAAAGCGATGCTCAAGAAGGTGGTAGATAAGGATGGGAGAGATTGGGACCATCTCCTACCCTACCTCATGTTTTCGGTAAGGGAGGTCCCTCAGGCCTCCACAGGTTTTTCTCCCTTCGAACTCCTGTATGGTAGACATCCCCGGGGGCTCCTGGACATAGCCAAGGAGACCTGGGAGCAGGAGAATACCCCACATCGGAGTGTCATTGAGCACATCGCTGAAATGCAGGACAGGATTGTGGCCGTTCTACCCATAGTACGTGAGAACCTGCAGCAGGCGCAAGAAACCCAGACCAGGGTATATAACAGGTCGGCAAGGGTCAGAGTGTTCCAGCCAGGCGACCGGGTACTAGTACTTGTACCCACGGTCAAAAGCAAATTTCTGGCGAAGTGGCAGGGCCCCTATGAGATTACGGAGCGGGTCAGTGAGGTAAATTATAAGGTCTTCCAGCCCGGTAAAAGGAAACCGTATCAAATTTACCATGCCAACTTAATTAAGCCCTGGAAGGACCGTCAAAGTCTGGTGGCGGTCAGAGAGCATAGGGGTGTCCCAAAGGGAGAGTTACCACCGGTCCGTATCTCTGAGTCATTGGCCGAAGCACAGCGGCAGGAAACCAGGGAATTCCTACAAAGGAATCAGCAGGTTTTTTCGGAACTGCCAGGTCGGACTGGAGTCATTTCACATGACATCGTCACAGAACCTGGCCAGAAGGTACATTTGAGGCCATATAGGGTGCCTGAGGCCCAGAGGCAAGCGAATGCTGAGGAATAGTGATGAGCGATTACGTTGACTATCGTCATCGGGTCGATTGTCGATATCGGCAATTATCAATAAGATATCCGATAGTCGATAATAGATTATCGCCGATGACCATTAAAGTCTATGGGAGAGGAACAACACCTTCATTCTTACACCCAAACAGGGATGGAGAAGCTGGAATTAACATCCACAACAGTCAAATGGATACGTGCTACATCTTAGGCAACACACTTAGGTTATAAAAGCCACAGAAAAAAAATCACAGACCATTCACTATCCCTGTCTTGCACCACAGCATGACCCTTAAACCTTCATGACCCACAAATTAAAAAGTGCCAGAAGGCAGTATGATTTGAACCATCATTTTACTTGAACTGGACATTGAATAACCCTGTCCTGGAACGCAGCATGAGCCCCAAACCTGCATGACCCCAGATTAAAAAGTGACGGAAATAGGAGTCTTTGAACCACCATTTTAGTTGAACTGGACATTAACTATATCTGTCCTGTACCGCAGTATGACCATTAAACCGCTAAGACCCACAGATTAAAAAGTGCTGGGAAAAGGAGTCTTTGAACCACCATTTTAGTTGAACTGGACATGGACTATACCTGAACCTGGACCGCAGTATGACCATTAAACCTGTCTGACCACCAAATTAAAAAGTGCCGGGAAAAGGAGTCTTTGAACCACCATTTTAGTTGAACTGGACATTAACTATATCTGTCCTGTACCGCAGAATGACCATTAAACCTGTCTGACCCACAGATTAAAAAGTGCCGGAAATAGGAGTCTTTCAACCACCATTTTAGTTTCACTGGACATTGACTATACCTGTCCTGGGCCACAGCATGACCCCTAAACCTGTTTGACCCACAGATCACAAAGTGGCACTATGCTATTTTGTACAGTGACTGTCACTTAGTATATTTTTTGGTAACTGACATTTGTTTACAGAATTTATTTAGGGAAGTTTTATTTATAGTTTTACATTATTATCATTTTGCTTTTTTTTCAAGTGTGATAACATACAACATACACCCCTCCCTGCAGTTTTTAAAGGTATTTTTTACACGTATAGATGTGTTAATTCGTCCGCACACCCATAAGTAATAAAAATGTCCTAATCATCCCCAAAACACTTCTTAGTTGAGAAAATATTTGCCCTCCTGGCATCTGAGAGTGATTCAGCCAATCAATTCAATGGTTTCATTTTTCCTCCAAATCCTTCTTCAGTGATTAGGGACAGACTTCCCTGGAGATCAAATGATGCGACCCCATAGTGACTCCAGCCCCAGAAAATTTTAAGCCTCAAATTGTGCAATTTGTGTCCAGCCCTGGAGCCCTTTTTGACACTACTTTACCTCACAGAAATCACCTTTTTCAAAATCTGATTTTTTAGAGAAATTTTAAGCTCTCCTGATTGCCCCTTACGGTGAGAGCTAGTGCTGCCATCAGCCCTTTAACCCCGGGGGTCCAGCTGCCAGGGGCCCTGACTTACAGTGGGGGCGGGAGAAACCCCGGCCAGGGGGTCTGTCATCAAATTTAAACACGGGAGGTTCACTGCGGGCCAGACTTTTTGTGGGTGCGGGGAGAGCCCAGGGCTGGCGTCCGTCATCTTTTACACGGTAAAAAACCCCTTATGACGGCAAACAAAAAAGTTGTGCTGAAGCCAAAAGTGGGAAGTGGGTTTGACCTCCAGCCTTCCCAGTACACATTTAAAACCTGGGTAGCGCTTTCCCCTCCGAAAGAGTGCGGACCAATTGAGCTTCACTTGGAAATTTTGGTGGGTTTAAAGTCCTGTTCCACCCAGGGGCCCTTTTTCCTTGGCATTTTTTCTCATTTTGTTAACTTGCTGGAGGAAATTGTCCCCTGTTCTTTGTTTCCCGTCCGTTTCTCCATACTCCCCTGTCCTCCTGAATTAAAATTAAAACTTACAAGTCCCCTTCCCGTACCCCCTTTTACAATTCAGAGGGTTTTTTTTTTTTCCAAACAATTTTGTACATGCAAGTTTTTTGTAGTTTAAAATTTTAGAAAAACTTTTTTAAAAAAGGATGGAATCCCACCATGTCTTTTTTTCTCTTTTTTAATTGTAAAATTTAAAAGGGTTTTTTCTCAATACAGGGATTTTTTGCTATTTTTAAAAAATCTTGCAAAAAAAAAGTCTTTTGGAATATGTGTCCATTAACCCGTGTCCCACCTATTCCTGTTTCCGACAGCACCAAACACCCTTGAGCCCCCCCCCCCTTTTTGGGCAATTTTTGGGAAAAAACAAATGTTGTTAGAAACAACATTTTTTACAATAGGAGCTTTAGTTAAACGCATTTCACAGCAAAAAGCCCCCCCAAAAAAACAAAAAAAATGGGGCCCCAGGGGCCCCCTTTTGGGCAATTTTTTTGAAGGGAAAAAAAGTTGTTGGAAACAAAATTTTTTTTATTTAAAAGGACCCGTTTATAGCTGCATGTCCCCCAGCCCAAAAAGCCCCCCCCAAAAATTCAAAAAAAAGACCCTTTAGCCCCTTTTTACAAATTGGGGAAGAAAAATGTCCCGTTAGGAAAAAAAAATTTTTTAGAAAAAGGACCCGGGGAGGGTTCCCGCATTTCAAAGCACATGACCCAAAAAATTATAAAAATGACTTTCACCCCTTTTTAAAAATTTGGAGGGAGAAATCCACTTAAAAACCCCATTTCTGTTTCCCAAAAGGAAACCCTGATTATTCTTTTATCTCACAGCAAAATGACCCCCAAAAAAATTTTAACTTAACTTCTCAGCCAAATATTAAAAAAATTTTGTGGAAAATGCCACTTAAAGCCACCCTTTCTGTTCCAAAGGACCATTTAAAAAAAAGCTTTTATCTCACAGCAACAATTTTACCTCAAAAACCCTTGACAATTTTGAAAAAATTCTAAAGATAAATGAGTAAATGGAATACGGGTTTTTCATTTAAACCCTTCTGTCTTTTACAGTCCCCCTCGCAGAAAAACCAGCAAAATGAACTGTTGGGGAAAAAAGAATAAAAAATTTCCGTAAGAAAATTTATTTTAAAAAAAAATTTTTTTAAGAGGACCAAATTTTTTGGGTTTTAAGAAGGAATGGGGAAAAAAAGATCGGCCAACTAATAGGGACCTCGGCAAATTGGGGGGCCCCAAATCATTAGAGATCCCCTGCCTGATTCATCTTGAAGGAAAAATAAAAAGATCCCCCATTTTTCTGTGGAAGCCGAAAAGGTTTTTTTCTGTAATTTACTCCTCCCGCGTTTCTGGGAAGGTTCCCCCCTTTAGATATGACGCTTGGGTGCTGGGAAAAGGAAAAACACCCCCCTTGGGGAGGCAAACGAGGGTGGGCCCCTTCTTTTCCCTTTTGGATACCCAGAAAATCTATTGGGCCGGGGAAAAATACAAAAAACATCTGTTTGAAAAACCAGATAATCGGCACCAGATCTTAAAGCTGGCTCTGTGTGTTTTGGGTGTTTTGCCCTGTATTTTCAGCGGGTTTGGTTTAAGGGTGGTAAATAAAATTGCCAGAGGTCACCCCCCTTAGGGGTTCTGCCACCTTTCTGGGTGCCCCCGGGTAACGGCTACTTTGGCCCCTCTACTGCTGTCACGTCGTGATATTGTTTTCCCCCGTGACATTTGAGGAAACGTGAAGCAGGGCCCCAACAGATGTCCCAGTTGATCAATCACAAGGTTTTCCAATTTCCCGCATTAACCCCTCTATTTGGGGGGGGGGGGAAAAGGGAAAAGGCTGGAGTTTTTGTTTTTCCGGGGGTTCCAGGAGGGTGGCCACCCGTAACGTTTTTCCTTTTTGGGCCTTTAAAAGCGAGGATCATGTTTTTAGGAAATGGAGCCAAAAAAAACCCAAACCCCTCATGTGGGGAAAGGAGCCTTGATTTCCCAAACCTCTGGGTCGAGGGGCACTAGCCCAAAAGAAACTTCCTAAACCCTTTCCCCCCGCCTCAAATTGCGCCAACCCCATTTTCCCAAAGGGAGGGGAAAGGCGGTAAAGTCGGTGTTCCCAAAGGGGAATAAACCCCCTTTCCCCTCCTCCTCCGCTTTCCCCGGCACAGCTTTAAAACAGCCCCCGACTTGCCTGAATGATGCACCCCGAGAGCTGAAACGCCACCCCTTTTCACTAGCCCTGGGGCCCCCAACCACTGCCTAATAAGACCGATAAATTTAGAAACTGTCGGGCCTTGTGGAAATTTGACGGGAGAGAAAGGCCCCTTTTTTGTTCCCCATCTGTGTCCGTCTCCTCCCAGTCCTGGGGGACCTGTTTTAAAAAGTGTCCAAAGATCTTTTCCCAAAATAAGATCACCACAATGCTCATGCTGACAAGGGCCCTTGTCCGCACTGGGCCATTTTTTGGGGGCTTCTTCAAAACAAGGGGAAGGAAAGGGGCAGAGCTCTTTCAACCCGCCTCCCACTCCGGTGGCTCCCAAAACCCCCCAGGTCCCCCAAACCCCTGCTTGTCAGGGCCCTGTGTCACTTCGTAAATGCTAATGGCATTGCGCCCCTTTCCCAATCGGGTGGGGGCATGGGAGGGGGGAATTCCAGCGTTTTTCCACGTCAACAATGAGACGGTTGACGGGGAGGCCGAGCTGACGCTTGCAAACGCAGCCAGGCGGGACGAATCATGGTGCGAACGGCGGAAGTGCGAATCTCAGACCTCGAGCCTTCCTCACAGGCAGTCCAGACCCGCTAGATCTTTAGAAACTTTCTGGACGACAAGGTTCAGGGACATGTTCCAGGCAAGGGATATGCTCCGGGCCTACCGATCTTAAGGGCGGCCAGCAGATTTCGCCCTTTATCGCAAAACCACCTTGCCTGGCACAAGGTTCTTGGGCACCCAGCCAGCGCTCGGTCTCGTTGCGGAGAGCATCCACAGCTCCGACTTGTGTGAACATTCCAAGACAGATTAATTTCAACACGGCCTGGTTTTCCCCTGGGCACGTGATGCCACCAGAGGACCTTGGGGGAAAGAGCCCTGCACCATCCCTGAAATTATGAAGAGCGGGGCACCGAGCCTGAGAGCCACCGTCACCCCAGAGACATCACCCAGTCACCCAGTGAGCTGTCACAGAGATATAGCGGCCTTGGCCGTGCTACTAGTCCATGTGTCGGTGTCAATGACTTTTCCAGACACATGCAGACAACTGCTTAAAATTTAGTGAACGTGGCTGGCCAGGGCGGGACACTTTTCTGGCAAGAAATGCCTGCTCGGTACTGGTATTGGGGCAGGTAAGGGCCATGACTTGGCGGAACCATCTTGTCCACCAGAGGGAAAATGGCAACATTTCCAAGGCAAAAGCTGGCAATGCAAACTTCGGCTTTGGCTTTGGGAGGGTTTTGGGTAAAGTTTTCTCTGTCCCAAACCTGGAAGACAGAATACTGGCTGCCTAGACTGGCCGCTGTTCGGCGTGCAGGTCGTCAAACTGGTGGAAGGAGGAAGGGGTAGGATGGGTCTCTGGTGGTGCTGGTGGATCGGGGGGACGGTTGGAGGCTGAAGCGGAGGCTGATCCCTGATCATGACTCTGAGAGACATGGGCAGTGAGGAATACGCTTGGTGGTGGCGGAGGAGGAGGGGCGGAGAACAGAGGTGTGACAGTGGTTGGAGGCCCGGCGTCGGTCTGGCCTTTTTTGGCCAAGTGTGTTGCCTCCATTTCAACTCATGCATTCCCCCTGCATGTGACTAGACATGCTGGGTGGTGGTTTAAAACACTAAGATTCTTGCCTCTACTTATGTGTTTACGGCAAGGCGGCATATGACATCGCTGGGTGAATCAGAGGCTTGTAAAAAGAAGGCCCAGGCTTGAGGAGGTCCTGGACCTTTTTGACGGCGCATAAGCGAGGAGCGGGGTTTCCGTGACGTGGCTGGCGGAATCATATCAGCGGACTTCTGCGACCCGCCCTCCCTTTTTGAGACGGGACCCGTACTGACACTACCCCATCGCTTCCTCCTCGTCCAGTGATGAAGCGCTCGAAAGCAAATTCTGCTAAAAAGACCACGTTGGATCCCCCAATGTCGTCATCATCATCATCAACACAGATGACTTCGTCGCCCGGGACATTCTGCATCCAGGAGCTGCGGGCTACAAAGCAAGAGGGACTGCAAGGCATTCCCGACCCCCGGGATTATTGCCGATTGACCGGCTTCCTTCTCCTCCTCTGATGGCATCAGTAACTGGGCATCAGAGCGGAGAAAATCATCCTCTTTGGCCTCTTGAAATTTTAACATGTTTTCTGACCCCAATCGCATTTTGTCATCAAAGAGGTCTTCAGAAAATGGATTATCCACAGTGTTGGGTACACGAGTTGACATTTGGACTGCCTTCGTTTCATGTTGGACGGATGCTGATGATGCTGATGACGACATTTGTGGCCATGACTGGGAGGACGAGGAGGTAAGACTGCTGAACCACTGAAGGACAGATTGGCGACGCTGTTCGTTACTGAGATTCACAGGGCCCTGACCCAGCGATGACAGGCCTGACGGTCCTGCAAACGACAATCTGCTGGCTTGCGTGTTGTCGCCAAGCACTGGAAGGAGCACCTTCTCTCGTACCTCTACCTCCATGTCCTACCCCCTCTTTGCTCGCTTACCACCTGCATTTCGCTCCATGTTCAGAAAGATAAAATTTGAGAGGGTATGGAAGAGTTTTGGAACGTCTCTTATTAAAAGACGGCAAATCACAGCAAAATTGCTGGATTCTAATATAACTGCAAGGTGGCTCTATCAACAAATCTGGACTGGGCAAAAGTGCAAAAAACACGTATCTGAAATGTATACGGATAATAAAAGGTATTTTTGGCACCTATCAAAATGTGGTAACTACACAATTGCTGGATTCAAATTTAACTGCAAGGTGGCTCTATCAACAAATCTGGACTGGGCAAAAGTGCAAAAAACACGTATCTGAAATGTATACGGATAATAAAAAGGTATTTTTGGCACCTATCAATTCACCTGTGGTGACTACACAATTGCTGGATTCAAATTTAACTGCAAGGTGGCTCTATCAACAAATCTGGACTGGGCAAAAGTGCAAAAAACACGTATCTGAAATGTATACGGATAATGAAAGGTATTTTTGGCACCTATCAATTCACCTGTGGTGACTACACAATTGCTGGATTCAAATTTAACTGCAAGGTACCTCTATCAACAAATCTGGACTGGGCAAAAGTGCAAAAACACGTATCTGAAATGTATACGGATAATAAAAGGTATTTTTGGCACCTATCAACCTGTGGTGACTACACAATTGCTGGATTCAAATTTAACTGCAAGGTGGCTCTATCAACAAATCTGGACTGGGCAAAAAGTGCAAAAAAACCACGTATCTGAAATGTATACGGATAATAAAAGTATTGTTGGCCCCCCCATTTTTTTAATTTTTTTACCTGTGGTGACTACACAATTGCCCTGGATTCAAATTTTTAAATGCAAGGTACCCCTATCAACAAATCTGGACTGGGCAAAGTGCAAAAAACACATATCTGAAATGTATACGATAAATAAAAGGGATTTTTTGAACTTATCACCCTGTTGTGACTCACCAATTGCTGGATTGAAATTTAACTGCAAGGTGGCTCTATCAACAAATCTGGACTGGGCAAAAGTGCAAAAAACACGTATATGAAATGTATAAGGATAATAAAAGGTATTTTTGGCACCTATCAATTAACCTGTGGTGACTACACACTTGTTGGATTGTAATTTTAACTGCAAGGTGGCTCTATCAACAAATCTGGACTGGGCAAAAGTGCAAAAAACACCTATCTGAAATGTATAAGGATAATAAAAGGTATTTTTGGCACCTATCAATTCACCTGTGGTGACTACCCCAATTGTGGATTCAAATTTAACTGCAAGGTGGCCTTCAACAAATCTGAACTGGGCAAAAGTGCAAAAAACACGTATTGAAATGTATACGGATAATAAAAAAGGGATTTTTGGCACCTATCAATTCAAACCTGGGTGATACACAATTGCTGGATTCAAATTTAACTGCAAAGGTACTTCTACAAAAAAAATCTGGACTGGGCAAAAGTGCAAAAAACACATATCTGAAACCTATACGAATAATAAAAGGTATTTTTTGGCACCTATCAATTAAACTGTGGTGACTACACAATTGCTGGATTAAAATTTTACTGCAAATGTACCTCTATCAACAAATCTGGACTGGGCAAAAGTACAAAAAACACGTATCTGAAATGTATACGGATAATAAAAGGAATTTTTGGCACATATCAACCTGTGGTGACTACAAAATTGATGGATTTAAATTTAACTGCAAGGTACCTCTATCAACAAAGATGAACTGGGCAAAATTGAAAAAGAACACCTTTCTGAAATGTATACTGATAATCAAAGTGGAGTTTTGCACCTAACAAATAGACCTGCAGTTACTAGAAAAGATCTGTATCCTAATATAAGTTCAGGCTGCCCAATATCCAAGTTTAATATTTCAACAGTAAACTCTTAATAATAAAGCTATTGCAAATGCAAAAGTCTGCAATTACAATATCCAAATATTCTTTAAAGAGCTTGTCTGTGTTCCCCCCGCGGGTGCCCCCCCACCCACCCCCCGCTCCCTCTCATGACTTTACAGCGGTAGATGCTCCTTTAAAATTCTCTGCCTAACTACCTAAAATCTGCAAATCTCTGATCTAACTGAGTTCTAAGGATCACAGCTAAAAGTAGAGCTGTCTCTATGAACAAATAGAATAATTTCGCTGAGCTGTTTGCACAGAGGCAGAGCGCACTCCTACTGCTTTGAGAACTGACACCCCCCCACACTGATCATGAAAAATGAGGCTGTTCTATGAAAAACAAGGTCATGTGATTTTCTAGCAAAATCACAACCATACCATCCCAGTCATGACGTCGCACCAAAACATCTCATCCTGCCTTTCTGTAAGCGATTTTACTGGCCGCCAAAATTTGACAGGAAGCGCCGAAAATGGCGCGATAATTAATAGATTATGCACGGATTTTAACCTAAATTATCGCGTGATCTAAAAATCCGATCAACGTAAATACCGTGCCGATTTCAACTTTAACGATAATAAGCGCTCAACACTACTGAGGAAGTTGAAAAGATACTGAAACTTGGGGTCATAGAAAGGTCCCAAAGTGGCTGGTCGAGCCCTATAGTGCTCATACCGAAACCTGATGGGAGCTTGCGATTCTACAATGATTTTCGCAACTCAATGAGCTATCAAAATTTGATTGCCTACCGATGCCACGGGTTTGATGAGTTGGTCGAGCGGCTAAGACCTGCAAGGTACATTAGTACATTAGACCTGACCAAAGGCTATTGGCAGGTGCCCCTCACAAAGGAAGCTAGGAAGAAAACTGCTTTTTCCACCCCAGATGGACACTTTCATTATGTTTTTCCTTCCCTTTGGCCTACATGGGGCTCCGGCCATATTCCAAAGGATGATGGACATCATCCTACAGCCTCATAGAAAATATGCGGCGGCATATTTGGAAGACATGGTGGTCTTTAGTACGGACTGGGAATCCCACCTACCCAGAGTAAAGGCCATCTTAGTTGCCATAAGGGCAGCAGGGTTAACCGCCATCCCCTATAAGTGTGCCATAGGGCTCGAGGAGGGTCGCTATCTAGGCTATGACTTTGGGAGGGGGGTCATCAAGCCCCAGATGGACAAACTGGAAGCAATTAGGAATTTGCCCCAACCGGTTTCCAAGAAGCAGGTCAGGGCTTTTCTTGGTATCGCAGAGAACTATAGGAGGTTTGTGCCCAACTTTGCCTCCATAGCAGCCCCTCTTACGGATCTCACAAAAGGATCCAAGTCCACTAGGTCAAGTGGAACCCAGAGGCTGAACAAGCTTTTAGAAATCTTAAAGAGGTACTCTGCAAGAGACCAGTGTTCGTTGCGCCAAACTTCCAGAAGGAATTTTTGGTCCAGGCAGACGCCTCTGAGGTGGGATTGGGGGCTGTCCTGTCACAGCTGGTTGAGGGAGAAGAACACCTATAGTTACCTCAGCCGGAAACTGTCGGCGGCCGAGAAAAACTACGCCATAGTAGAGAGAGACTGGCCATTAAGTAGGCTATTGAGGCACTGCGCTATTACTTTAAAGTAATCACGGACCATTCACCTCTAAAGGGGATGGCACAAAACAAAGGGAAAAACGCGGGGTGACCCGGTGGTTCCTGGCTCTACAGGACTTTAAGTTCTCTGTAGAACATCACCCCGGTCACAACAAGCAAATGCGGATGCACTGTCGGGGGTGCATAACTTTATGGCAGAATGTGTTTCCACCCCAAACAGGTCAGAGCAGAGGGGGGATATGAAAGAACTGCAGCGGGGAAGGTCTACAAGGAGTATATTCCCAGCCAGGTTCTGGGCATATGTCTGGGGAGTCCAGGACGCATGCCCCCAAAGAAAAGGGAACCTTGGTGGAGTGAAAGACCGTTGATAAAATAGATGTCGACAGAACAAACTGTCGACCTATGTTTAAATGTTAGTATGGCTAACCGCCATTCCTGGGTTAGCCTTTCATTGGGAGTAAGCATAGAGCAGGGTGGGTGCTTACTCCCATGGCTCCACTCCGGTTTTCCTAGCTGAAATAAAAGGCAGCAGGTAAGCAAAATGGGCGTCGGCTGTCCCTCCAGTCTCCTTCTGGGCTGGAGGTGTCACACTGGGGGAAGCCAGTGTAGGACCCAACAAGGTGAAGTGAGGAACTACACCTTGTTGGTAAGCGCTCAGACGAGCAAGTATTTTGTTCATGTTTTTGCTGTGCATGTTTGCCATCCGTTTTGTTCTGCTTATGAAATAAATCCACTGAGCCAAGCAACTGTTTGTACCTGACTTCTGCCTCTGTCTCATGCCTGAAAGACTCATGTGGTGATCCCAGAGTTGTGCAAGCTCACAATGTATAATCAGAAGCACTACAAAATTATGCACATAATAAAGTGCCCGCAGCACTTGGTAATGGGCCTGAGATCAGGGGAAGTGCTGGAGGCGTGTCACACCTTACAACCGTAGAGTTCTACACATTTATGTCTTTAGTATGGCAAATCCAAGCGCATTACTGCTGGAACAAGTAGACAAATTTAAAAGTAGTTTACCTGAGCCAGAATTGTCACTTTTTAGCTAGAAAACGCTAAATCTATGACCCGCAGTAGAACAGGTTCATATTTTCAGGTGCATTCTACTCTACAAATGTTCGCAAAAAAAATGTGTCTGAGCACTAAGTACATACATGTTGCCCTGTAGGTATATATGCATCCTGTAGGTAAATATGCTCCCTGTAACTATATAGCTCCCTGTTTGTATAAAGCCTCTTGTAGGTGTATAGCCCTCTGTAGGTGTACTGCACCCTGTAGGTATACAGGCCTCCTGTAGGTGTATAACCACCTGTAGGTATATATGCTCCCTGTAGATATACAGTACCCTGTAGTTAGGTAGCTCCCTCTGACTGATTAGAAAAAATAAAAAGAATGATTTTCACCTCTCCCCGTTCCCCAGCCAAGGAGTTAGCTGGTGGAGCTAGTATCCGGCGTAAGCAGCGTGACATCATCATGCAGCCTATACCAGGAAATGCTGCCCGGACCTGCTGTAGGGGCTGAGTGCCGCCCTGAATGGACCGCCCCCACCCTTTCTATGCCACTGCGTGCGGACTTTCACTGCCGGCTACCAGCGCATGACTCTTTACTGTGCAGGCAAGCCGGCAGTGAAAGAATAGAGCTCCGAGCTACTATTTACACAGGGCAGGTTAGACGGCAGCCCAGGTGTGCTCCCTGTGCTCATGGGGCTCCCAGACAGCTATCTTCCGTGCCTAATGTAAAGGACAGCCTTGCGCCATAGTCTGAGAGCCTTAACTTTTTTATTTTTCTGTATACTGAGCTGTGTAGGGGCGAACAGTGTAGACGAACTGACATTTTCATTGGTACTACATCGGAGTTTATATGATTTTTGATCATTTTGGGAGAGGACATGATTGTTAAGCACTTTTTATTATGTTTTTTCGAGGCAGAATGAAGAAAATCCAGCAATTCTGGTAGTGTTTTTTTTTCTTTTTTTTCTGCTGGGTGATACGGTTACAGCTATAACTAACTTATATCATTTTATTATGTTGTAGCACTTAAAAAAAAAAAGTATTTTATTGCGTTTTTGCATCACTGTATTTTGATTGGCATAACCTTCATTTTTCCGATCGATATGCACGCAGCAATGTCAAATATTTGTACTATTTTAATTTTGATCTTTTTTAGGTTGATTGCCGTTTGTTATGGGGTTTATTATGTGTTTTACTTTATTTTTTTGTGTGTGTTTTTTTTACTTTTTTCCACTTTTTTTTTTTTTTTTTTTTTTTTACTTGTTCTCGTAGAGAACTTGACTCGATATTTAGACCTATGCTATATATAGAAGATGAAAATCAGTATGCCCGGCTGTGACCTCTGGACATGCTAGGCGTGGTGACAGGCAACCCAGAAGCTTTTTTTAAGTTTCCGAGTGGCCATGAAAGCTCCTCTTCAATCATGACAAGGGTTGCAGATGGCGAAAGAAGGAGCTCCTCCCTCTGTCTTTCCCTTAGCTGCTTTGGTCACAAATGACTGCGGCATCTGAAGGGTTAATCGTCCACAACAGGAGATCTATAGAGTTGGTTCTATGCATCAATCATGTGGACTCTGCTTGTGAGGCTGCATGATCTCCTGGACATACCCATACGTCCAATTGCGGGTTTTCAACATTTGTGAAACTATTGGACTTTAGGCCAGAAGGAGGAGGAGGAGGAGTGTAAAAAAAAAGTCACCACAGAGTGTGTAGGGATCTCATTGGCTGCTAAAATCACATTACCATCTTATGTGTTTGTCACTGTATTTCCTGCTGAACGCCATTTCCACCTTACTCTATGTAGTGAACGCATTGTTCTCTCTGTGTTCTTGTTTGCCAGCAGGCAGAAACACCATTTCCCAGCGAATTTACAAAGGAAAAGCTGCTGGTTAGATTAGTCGGGGGAGGAGGGGGAGTTGGAGGGGGCGGGGGGTTGGGGGGGGACCACCTAGCTTAGGAATCATACACAGCAACAGTTAGGGAGATTTGTATAGCTTTTGTATAGGGTATAGTTTTGTATAGCTGGCTGCATTTTTCCCATCTTTATTCAGAGTGCCCCAAAAGTTAATTTCTCCTGTTTTTGTGGTCCAGCTACTGCAGAAGACACCATCGGCAAATCTGCCATAGAAAGAAATGCAAGTGTTGCAGTGTTGCTGCCAGGATTCTTCCATAAGACACCGTTAACAGATATTCCATAGAAAGAAATCTATTTGTAATACTATTTGCTTGTACAAAATTTTTGGGATTCAAGAAGAGTTCTGTGTCGCAGTATTGTTGCCAGGGTTCTTCCATAAGACACTGTTAACAGATATTCCATAGAAAGAAATCTATTTATCATATTATTTGCTTGTAGTACATTTTTGGGATTCAAGAAGAGTTCTTTAACGCAGTGTTGCTGCAAGGGCTCTTCCATAAGAGACGTTGCAAGGTAATGTAGTATCCAAACACTCATGTGTGAGATGCTGTCGGGATCTCCCATGCCTCGGGGTCGAGGGGCACTAACGGGATCTTCCTCCTCTTCCGCCTCCTCCTGTAATCTGTGCCAATCTCTTACCACTGAAGGGTAATCAGTACTGGAGGTGTCCACCCCGGTCTCCTCATCCTCCTCCACTTCCTCATCCTGACCATCACCAGAGCCCTGGCTAGCCTCATGCGCTCTACTCTGTGAGCTGAACTGCTCCCTGCACCCACCATCAACCTCAAATCACCAACTAATGAAGACTGATACAATTGCGAAACAGTCAGGCCTTCTACATCCTCTGGCAAGTAAGGCTCTGTGTCCGCCTCCTCCACCTCCATCATTGCTGGGACCTGCTGCCGCTTGTTCCAGTAAAAATATAATCAGAATGGTCCTGCTAACAAGGGCATCGTCCCAACTGACCATTTTGGTGCGGACACCGAAAGTGTGAGCTAAGACCTCGAGCCTTCCTCAGCAGGCAGTCAAGAACTGGGTAGCGCTTGAGATATTTCTGCACAGCCAGGTTCATGACTTGTACCAGACAAGGGATGTGCATGTCTACCAATCTTAAAGGCAGCAAGGAGATTGCTCCCGTTGTCTCACACCACCTTGCTTGGCGCCAGGTCCTTAGCACCCAGCCACTGGTCAGTCTGAGTGCGCAGAGCCTCCACAGGTCTTGACCTGTGTGTTGACGGTCTCCAAGACAAATTAATTTTAGAATGGCCTGATTTCTCTTGGAACATGATGCTACACGTCGAGAGATATGGACTCTGCACCATCCCAGCAGTGTTGAAGAGTGTCAGCCAAGATCCATCACCAGAGACACTGTCATCTGCCACACTCACCCAGTGAGCAGTCAGTGAGATATAATGCCCTTGACCGTGCTTTCCAGTCCATGTGTCTATAGTGGACACAGATGCAGCCACTGCGCTGGAGATCTTTTCTGCAATGTGGCGGGCCAGGGCACGGACAGCTTTTCTGGTGAAGAAATGCCTGCTCAGCCTCTGATATTGGAGGTATGCCAGGGCCATGACGTGGCGGAACCCATCTGTGTCCACCAGGCGGGAAGGCAACATTTCCAAGGCCAACAGCCAGGTAATGCCGACATTCTGGCTTTTAGCTTTGGGATGGTTGGGATAAAAGATTTTTTTATGATCCCACACCTGGTACACAGAAGGCTGGCTGCTGTACGGCGTCTAATGTAGTGGAACCAGAACCTCACTGTTCCCCATTGCCATGTTCTCACTGCCACCAATGGTACTGCCACCTAATGTAGTGGAACCAGAATGTGGCTGTTCCCCATTGCCATGCTCTTGCTGCCACCAATGGTACTGCCGTCTAATCTACTCCTGGCTGCAGAGGCGTAACTTGAAGTTCTTGGGCCCTGGTGCAAAAAGTGATAAGGGGTTAAGTTACTATGTTCCATTTTCAATACCAGTGTCTTCTTATGTGTGAAAGGGGCTCCGTAGCATCTGCTACCGCTGCATTTCCTATAGCTATGCTGTTCTCATCTTTTCAGTTAACCATTGAAAGGAATTAAATATTTTAGCCTCTGATTTTTTCCTGTGACTCTTAGAACCAAATTGACTTCATTAAGCTGTTCCATGTATCCATTTTACTCTTATGGAGGTTAATTGTGGCTTCTCCTCACCAGTGTCGGTATAAAAATTAGCCTGAACATCATCTCCCATTGATTTTAAGGGAGTTCAAAATTTGAGTTCGACTCGAACTTCTCAAAATTTGAGGTTCGACTCGAACTCAAACTTTTTAGGGTCTGTTGAAAAAACATATGTCCATCAAGTTCAACCAATTGCAGGGCTATGATGTGGGTAAAAGGGAGAAGTATTTTTAGGGTTTAGGGTTTTAGGAAACGTTGTTTCCCTCTATTAACCCTTTAAAAACTGCCCGCCATCTTTTGACAGAAGGGTTTTGCGGCTCCAAGTGCTGGAGCTGCGCTAGAAACATAGCTGTATTTCAAAGCCCTGTTTTCAGTGCAGTCTCTGCAAGCATTGGGAAGTGTAGGAATTCTCCGCTCCCTGGTGCTTAACCCTTTGATTGCTACAGTCAGTGACCACAGCATAATCAAGGGGCTTTCTCCTGCTCTGTCGGGTGATCGGAACTCCCAGTGACCCGATAGAGCTCGGAGAACATCTGTACAGTAAGCTAGAGTAGCCCCAGGGCTATCTGTGTAACAAGCTAGGGATCAGGGAACCCTGTGTGCTGCCCTGATTGCTGCCTGTGTTAAAACTGACACAGATTATAATGTATTAGCATATATGAGCATGCAAAATACATTCCCAAAATGAAAAAAAAAAAAGTAAAACAGTTACCCTTTCCCAGGGGAAAATAAAAAAAAAAGAAAAAAAAAAAACAAAAGCGTGAAAAAAAAAAAATATTTCAAAAAAAAAATTAAATTACAAAAAAAAAAACCCCCCTAACATATTAGGTTTCCACATGACCAAAAAATTCCCTGGAGAATTAATTAAAAAAGTTATTAATTTGGAAATGGGGAAATGGTTTTTAAAAAAAAATAAAAAAAAAAAGTAAAGTAAAAAAAAATTTTAAATTTAAAATTGAAAAAAAAACGGCATCATACAACTGCATCAGGGTACAGGGTACGACTGTTGAATTTTTAAGGAGGAAAAAAAAAACGATACCCCACGAACCCATATTTACTAATCGTAAAGGGGGCCATTTCTTAAAAAAATTTTAAATTTTTTCCTTCAGGAGACAGTTCCTTGTCTTTTTAGAGGGTTTTCATGCCCCAAGATTTAAACAATGGGGAAAGACCTTTTTTATGAACGCCCAAAGGGGAATCAAAATTTAAAAATGCAATTTTAAGCCTTTCCCAAAAGTCTAATGAGGTTTTCCTGAGGCCACCAATCCCAGCTGATTTTTGGGGGGGCCCAACATTTCCCAGTGTTTCCCGGGGCCCACCAGTGGAGTTTATTCTTGGGGCCCCTTTTAATGGATTTCCCAATTTCTGGGGGCCCTTTTCTACGGGTTACTCACTTAAACGCACTTTGGACTCTTGTACTCTGCCACTTTCATTCTGCTTTTCTTCCTGGAAGGGGCCCACCATGCCCAGGAGTCCACTGGTGATTTCCCCTACTCAGCCGTGGGCCAACCCAAACCCCAGACCCAGACAGTTGTGTTTGTAGGCACAAAGTTGAAAAGTTTTTAACAAAAAGCCTTTCCCCCTTTTTAAACATACACCCCCCTTTTTGCCCCCAATCACTGTTACCAACTTTCCCTTTTTATTAAATGTATGCAGTGGTACAGGATAAAAATCCATTACAATACTGTCTACAAGCAGCTGTGGGTGCTGTGTTTTTGGGGGAGTGCGAAGGTTTGCTCAAAAAACCTAAAGGGAAAGGAGAAACCCTAGAAAGGCCCACTTGCTAAAAAAAACCCCTCGAAAAACCCAAACCTTCAAACAGGGAACTCGACTTTTGGGGCAGTTTTCTTTTGGGGAACTTTAAAACCCCCCCATCCCACGGGTTTGCAGGGGGGAACTTGCCAACACCCTTTTTTTCTGAACCCTTCTAAGGGCCCTGGAAAATTTTGCATTAATTCTTTTTTTTTGTAAAATCCGAATGAAAAAAAAAATTTAAAATTTTCTAAAATTTGGTTTTTTATTTTTCCCAGTGGGGCCCTTCATCATTGGGGGATTAAGTCACATGTTCATTTTACAGATTCAAATGTTAGGGAAATTTGGTAAACCCTTTTTTGTTTTTACTTTTATTTTATAAATTTTTAAAGTGCTTTTAGGCATGTTCAAACGGTTTAAACTGCGGGGCGGAATTACCCCCCGCGTTACGCTTGGGGCCCGTGGGCGGGAGCGGGGGAAAGGAAAGCGGGGGGGGGGCCCTTGGGGGGGCCCATAGAAAACCCCACTGCTAGCGGCGCGTATACCCCGTTGGGAAAAGTACACGTGAATTATCTTCCCCCTCAGCGTATTCCCCCGAGCAGGGAGAGGAGACTTTAATCCTTAGTTCTCTATGGGGAAACTGGGATTCCCGTATTTATGGGAGGGTTTTCAGCCCGTAATTGGCGCCCCCAGCGCGAAATTTTAGGGAAACTGAATTACTTTCCCGCAGGTTGGCCTTTTTAAAACTTTGGTTTGGCTCTGTCCCAAAAACGGGGATTTCGATCAGATTCATGGAGTTTCCGGTTAAAATCCTCATGAAAAAACTGAAAGAAAATTACCCCCCATTGCTCTAAATTAAAAAATAAGTTGGTATTTAAATAGGGCATTTTTTTCGGTTTACTTTTTCCCAAAAACCAAAAACACGGGTTTAAAAAAAAAAAAAAAAAACTGTAAATTTTTCTTTTCTTTGCTTGTATTTTACACAAAAAAAGCGTGGAAATGTATTATTGATATATATGGGAATGGCTGAAATCCTCCTGCAATATTTGCCCAAAACATTTGTATGATTTCCCTGCATTTTTGGTTTTTAAAAACCCGACCACGTAAAAAACCCGTTGGCAAAGGAAAAGAAGTGTGTTAATTTCATGTCAAAAATTTTTTAAATCTGAAAAAAAAAGCAATAAATTCCCCATTTTCAAATAAGCATTTAAATTAGTAAATAAAAAAAAATAAAAAAACCTGTTGAAAAACGCATTGGAAGATACGTTTTTTTAATGGCAGAATCAGTGTGGATTTCCCAATTAAAATTTTCGTTTATTTGAAAGTAACTTATGGGGAAAAAAAAAAAGGTTTTTTTTTTTTATTTTTTTATATATTCCAGTAGAGTAAGTCCAGCAAAAAAATTATTATTGAAGTCTAGGTAAAACCCCTTAAAAGTTTTTGGAAAGGTTTTTGGATTGGGGGTTTTTGGACATTTCTGCTGAAAAAAAAGCAAAGAAAGTTTAAAAAAAGATTTTTGATTTTTGCTTTAAATTTTTATACATTAAAAAAATGCTTTAAACACAGTCCAAAAACCTCAATAAAAAACTAAAAACCACCCAAAAAAAAAAACCCGTCAGACCCCGTGCTCTGGACAAAAAAAATGACCCAAAAAACCGATTCAAGGGAGTTTTTTAAATTTTGTTTTCAATGAGCTTTTTTGTCCCATGGGGTGTGTAGCCGGGCCCTTTTGGGGGCCCAAAGGGGGTCCCAAAAATTAGGACAGTGGGGGCCCCCCCTCTGAAAATTTATGGAAAAAGCAAATGAGGGAAAGGGTACAAACCCCGAACGACATGTATGAATGGGGCTGAGCCATTTTTTGGTGTGCTTTAAGCCAAAACCCAACCCACGTAGGGCCTTGTTCTTAGATTTCTTTGAGCCACCCTTTAAAAAAAAACTTGGCGCAAACTTTGTAGACATGACATTTTGAATGCACCAAAAGTTTTGCGCCATGGTGAGACCCCTTCAAAACACCCTGGGGGATTAATTTTTTATTAAAAACAGAGGTTTAACTGACCAAATCGGCGCAGGGGTTATACCTTTTGCCCCAAAATGTTTACAAAAATTTTTAAAGGCCATTTTCCCTTTTTTAAAGTATGCGGCCCCGTCACGACAAGTAGGGGCCCCCAATTAAATTTCTTTGGTTTTTTGGAAAAAAAAAACTTTAAAATTTTTAAAGAGGGTAAAAGCCCAAATTTTTTTTGATTTTGGAAATTTCCCAAACCCCGATATGTTTGGTGTGTTATCCAAATCCCCCTTTAAAGGAAAAAAATGGTTTTAAGTTAAATTTTGCAGTTTTTGGGGATTAGGAGGAAAAAAACTCCATTTCCCCCGGGAGGCTTTCTCCCAAGCAATTCCTTTTTTTCGAGCAAAATAAAAACAGGGGTTACTGCCCAGTCACAAAATTAAAAATCCCAACCAAATCTGTAAAAAAACCCCGGGTTTAAGGCTTATTTCTGTCACAAGGTGAGAAAGAAAATGTATAAATAGCAGTTATGAACCAAACTTAAAGTCAAGGTATAACTCCTAGCACCATGTTGTTTCTAGGTTTAAAAAAATTGGTGTAATTTTCCAATTTTTTTTTATAGCAAATTTTGGGGCCCCGTGTTTAAAATGCAAAAAGTTCCAAAATTAATTTTGCATAAATGGGGGTTAAAAATTTTTCATTTTGGGTTTGGGTTTTATTTCAGTAAACCAGTAGAATGAGCATCATGGATATTGTTTATTATTAATGGCGATATATAAATTGTTTTGTAGTAAACTTAAATTAGTGTTGGCATTTATTAAAATTTTAAATTTTTAAAAAAGGGGTTGTCTGATGTGTTATATAAAATTTTTTTTTTATTATAAAATTTTTAAAGGGGGGGAAAATGGATGAATTTAAAAAAAGACCTCCATGCTATTTATTCTGACATGAAAGGTACCCAAATGGGTTTTCAAACAGGATTGACTGAAGGAAAATTTCCTGTGTGTCGAAAAAGGGAAAGTTGGGAAAAACATTTTGAGCCCCCTTTAATTTTAAAAAAAAAAAAAAAAAAAAAAGAATTTGGGGGAGGGGAGTCACTTTAAGTTTAAAATACACAAAGCTAAAGGTACCAAAAAAGCCCAAAAGAGACATTTTGCTGCTTTTTATGATCAAAAATGATGAAACACACATTTTTGGGAAAGCATTAAATCTTGAAAACCCGGGATTTTAAATTTTTGAATTTTTTACTTTAATAATTAACATTCGGGGGGTCTTAATACAAACCCAAAAGAAACCCTTTTAAATTTTGGTCCCGGGAAAATGGCCTTTCCCGACATCCCTTTGGGCATGTTTGTGACAAAGGTCTTTTTAAATTTGGGCTCTTTAAAAAAATTTTAAAGCTTATTGCCAAAAGGGTAGAATTAAAAAATTTAAATTTGGGGTAAGATGCCGATGGGAAAATGATAGGAAAAATAAGGAATAAATGAACAATGAATGTGGAATTTCCCAAAAAGGGAAATTATTTGAAAATTCTGAGGTATATAGGGGATGATGGATTTCTCCCAGAAAAATGGGTTTATTGGGGGCCCCGAAAGGGGAAACACTGAAAGAGAGCAAAAAAAACCCCCCCCGTGTCTGAATTTCACCAAAAAGTCCGGGATACTTTTACTTTGGGTTGAAATTTCAGGATTTATGTTAAAAATTTCTTGGGAAAATTTTTTTTAATTAACTAAAAAGAGACCCTCTTTAACTTTGAATGCCCCCATTTTTAAAAAGTTCAATAGTTTTAGGGGGTGTGGGCAATGGTTTAAAAGGAAAAAGGGAAAAAACATTTGTTTGGTGCCTGACGAGGATGAGAAGGATTGTTTTAAAACCAAATTTAAATTTTATCTCCCTTTATTTTTTTGTGCGATTAGAGAAACCCAAAACCTGTTGGGGAAAATTTTTAATTTTGATCCATGTTACCCGAAGAGCAAGTTGTGCAAAAAGTTCTGAAACAATGAACAGTTTGACACGTGCATTCTAAAGGGAAGAGATGGTCTCATTTACAAATTGTATGTTCATCCTGAAATTTTAACCAAAAGCCAGATATTCCTAACTTGTTATGCATAGTGTATGTGTTGTGTTTCATTTTGCAACACCCCCAGTCTATGCAACTGTTTGATAATTTAGAGGGAAATTCGACTTCTAACTTCTGATGCTAAAAGTGTTGCATACTATAGATAAATATACCTGCAGCCAAGGGGATGAAGGCATCATTATTCTTAAATTCACCATTTTCATCCAGGAAATTCTTGGGGTTGAATTCATTTGGGTATGGGAAGCAGGTAGGGTCCTTCAGCACAGAGGACAACACTGGAAACACATTGGTTTTCTAGGATATAAGATAATATAGATTCAACATTTGTTTTCTAAACCAAGCAGCCTCTTTAAATACCATGTTAGGCAAGAACTAAAAAAGATTAGATATCTCATGGCCTTTTTCCAAAAAGTCTTTACATCCAGACATTTAAGAATACCTACCATAGGTATGGAGTATCCTCTGTATGTAATGTCTTTTGTCGTTTTCCGTGGGATACCCATTGGAACCAAATCTATGAATCGTTGTATTTCATGAATAACAGCATCAGTGAACGGCATCTGGTTCCGATCTTGAATCTTTGGCCACCGGTCTCGACCAATAATCTTGTCAATCTCTTTGTGGACTGAGGCTAGTATAGGTAAGAAATAACAGCAATGGGATGTACAGTATAACCAGGTTCTGAATAGGATTTTTAATTCTGGCTTTGATTTGTAAAACACAAGGAACCTAATGGAATATGTTTTCTGGTCTCGGCTCTGACAAAGTAATAGCCACTAAAAAAAAAAACTACCTCATATGGAGTTGACTTGAAGCCAATCAAGTGCTCCTAGAGTCTCTTATGCATTAGGCGTTATTGAAATATACACAAGCAAGAAGCTTGTTAGATTCATAAAACAGCTATGAATGAATACAAAAGAAAAATTAAAGGTCTACAATGAGGTTTTGTTGAGTTGTTGGCCCATTCTGATTAAACCTGCCCTCCATTATATTATATTAACTTATATAAAATTAAAAAATTAAGTAATTGGAAAAGTCTTCACCTACCAAGGACATCTGGGTATTTCAGAAGGAGAAGAAGTGCATAGGTCAGGGTTGTGCTGGTGGTTTCCACTCCAGCAAAGAAAATCTGCAAAGTACTGGTCACTAAATTGGTCAGGTGGAATTCACTTTTCGGATTAGTATTTTCCTGTAAATAAAAGTGGAATCCTTACTACTTATGCATTAAAACTTTTATTTATTATTCTGCTGCTTCCATTGAAATGAAAAGAAATCCATGTGGAGGATGAACCCACAGTGTAGAAGTGTCCCCCCCCCCCCCATGTACTATTCAAAATAGCGTAGCAGCCATAGGGACTTGACGATAAGAATTACATACACAAGCCTAAAAGGACATGGAGAGAGATAAAAGAAAGGTGATGACGAGAAGAATAAAGGAAAGAAGCTAGTGTGATCCTCTTGAACCAGAGATGCACACAGTTTCTCCAATCTTGTTGGCTTTGTACTGTATAAGTGTGACTTCAGTGGCAAACCAGAGAAAGGGCTTCTATTAGAGATGGGCGAATTTCTCAAATATTCGGTTAGCCGACTTCGCCGAATTTTCCCACAAAATTTGTTTTGGTCCGAATTACTTTGGGACGAATCACGTTAAAAAACAGCTATTTACAGGCTGCAGATAGCCTGTAGGGTGCTGTAGAACATTGTGCCATGCTTAAATATGCAGAGGGAGCTTGGTTTGGTCTTCATACAATGCTGTGTTTTAGTATAACATGCATATGACTGCCGCCCCTCTTAGAATCGCTTCACTCTAAAATTCCCTGGGCACTTACGGGGGCAAAACTGACCAAAAAACTGAAGCAGGAATACAGCCTGATAAAGTCATGGCAGTGCCAGCTGGAAAAAAACAAGCTGAGGGTCAAGATCCTACCATAGCGTCAAAGAACACAGTAGTAGGTTACTGGAGCCGCCACAGATCACAGCACAGTAAGGGAACGTCACAGCAGGAGTCACCCTGCGAGGCCACACAGCATACCGTGTGTCATCTACCAGCCACATGTTGACCACACACTAGGTCATACACTTTCTCTCAGATGACATCTGACAACCCCAGCCAAGAGTCGGTGGGTTTGACACACACAACCCCTAGTTGGCATGGCCCGGGAGCAGGTAAGGGGCTCTCACCTGTCCTCAACCTACCTATTTCCTGTTCACTTCCCACAGCCAGAGAATTAAAATGTCCTGTGGCCTATACAGTGAGGACCAACTAATTGAGGACCGTGCGCAGCAAAGAGGTGGGGAAGACATCTGCTGCTTCTTGCAGAAGCGGCCAAATAGTGATGAGGAGAATTGCAATGGGGGGTTATGTTGCGAGCGGTCAGGCTTTGTACAGCGACACCCGTTTGAGGAGGACGGTGGTGACAGGCAAACACTAATCGATGTAGCCGATCGCACTTGGGAGCCGGGTGAAGCAAGCAAGGCTGGGACAAGGTATTCTGGTGCCCTAGTTAAACAAGGCATAAAGTGCCCCCCCAAATGAAATATTCAGCCCACTCCATGCCTCCTTGTGCCCCCTTTTCTCCCTGGGATGAAGTGGCGCCCTATGCCTACCCTCGACTACTCATTGTCCCGGCCCTGGAAGCATTCCATTTTCTCTACATTAAGTTTTAGGAGACGGGAGGAGAAGAAGGAGGATTTGGACGACAGACAATCTGGGATCTTGGACAGTAGAGAGTTAATGTCTGGGCCAGAGATGTAAAGTTGGGTGTCATCAGCATACTGGTGGTTTTGAAAGCCATGTGATGCTATGAGCTGACCCAGACCAACAGTGTACAAGGCCTTCATCATTATCATTGCGTGTCAGGCAGTGGCGCAGCCCTTAAGTTGGTAGTGTGGCCGGGATTCAGCAGGGTGGCAGCAGGGCGAGGTTGGGAGCCAAACGGCCACAATTTAGACCACCCACTTTGCAGGTCCCAGAAATTAGCGGCACAGGGGCTCACCGGGTCAGCGGCGGTAACAGTCAGTCAGTGAAGCGTTTGGTGGTAAAATCACCTACTCGACGTTGTGGCAGTTTTTTGCTAAGACACCAGAGGAGGCAAACATGGCTATATGTCGAATCTGTGGCCATAAAATAAAGCGTGACCAAGGACCTAACGTTGGCACCACAGCCCTGCATCAACATCATGCAGTGTCACCATACAGTTTCAGATTGGTGGTCCATCCTGTCCCAACACGCAGCACCCATTGGCACGCCTCCCATTTCAGCAGTCCAAGGCTTCACCACCTCTGCCGAAGACAACTCCCTGTCTTGTCCATCATCTACCGGTCCAGATACTCCTGCTCCTCGGCACTCATGGTGCCAGCAGTCGTTCACCGAGACGATTGCCAAGAGACAGCAGTATGCGTCTAGTCATCCCTAAGTGCAGAAGCTGACAGTGCTCCTGTCCAAGTTGGTGGTACGGCAGTCTCTCCCTTTTCAAGTGGTGGACTCTGCATCATTCAAAGAACTGGCCAGGAAACTTGGCATTCACTTCTGCCATTGTAACGACACGGGAAGTGGCTCCTCTGGACCACCGCAAGTGGTGGCAGTGGCCACGCCAGGGAGCAGGGTCTAAGTAGGTCCCGGTTTTCACCAGAGCCCACCGCAAAGCAGGATGGACTTTCTGCGGTGGGCGTCCTACCAGATCGCTACCCCTGGCGCGACTAGCTTGCGGTAGCAGCCGAGGTGCAGCCAGGTACCGAATCGTAAGATGAAACTCGTAGTCAAAGTTCAGGCCAACAGATCAGGCTAGGCGGCGGAGATTCGAGGTCAGGTAACGTAGCAGAAAGGTCGGGTACATGGGCAGACAGGAACTGATGAACAGGGGGAAATTGATGAATAGGAATAAATATATTAACAGGGGGAAATTTATGAACAGGGGGAGATTGATGAACAGAGAAAGGCCATTAACGATTTTTGATGATCCAATTGGAAAGGTGTATTCTCCTGGGGGGAACAAAATCACACACATGGGGGGAAAATACCCGGTCATGCAAATTGTCATTTGATTTGTGGCTTTCCCCCGCGACAAATGAAAATTAGAAAAGATTGTACAGACGATGAAAAGAACATCGTGTCCGCGCTGCGTAGGAGGAGGGCTGAGCCATGATCCCTGCATGGGAACATGTTCAATCTGGTTGTTCAAGTCTTACACCCATCTGCAAGACATTCTAAAATTGGCCAGGAAATTTTCATGCCCTTCAGCCGTCTTACCCGCCAAGCACACCCTCCTAATCTACACGGCAACCGGCCTCCCTCAACATAGGCTATATGTGACATTTCCAAACATGGAATTCCCCGCCTCCATATGGTTGGAACAATTCTATGAAAATAAAGAAATTAATGATTTATTGATGATCCAAGCAGACAGGAGTACACCCCTGCGTAATTTTAATGTCGGCCAGTGGCAGCTCATGCGTGACACCTGCTGTTTGCTCAGGCTCTTTCATGCGGAATGCTTATTTGTCAGTCGCCTGACTACGGTTGAGTTTAAAGTCCCTTCCACTGCTTATGTTGTTTACGGACAGCGGGATGGATCCACTGGACCACCGCAAGCGATGGCAATAGCCACGCCAGTACGGGGTCCCCAAGAAGGTCCCGGTTTTCAAACCAGAGCCCGCCGCAAAAGCGGGGTGGACTTGCTGCGGCGGGAGTCTACCAGGTTGCTACCCCTGACGTGAAGCCAAGTTGTAGCGAGGTACAAAATCGTAAGGCAAACTCGGAGTCGGAGACAAGTGTAAGGTCAGGACAGCCGGCAAGGATCGTGGTCAAGGGACGGAGGCAAGAGGTACGATACACGGATTTGACAGATAAGGCTGAAGGACACTCTTTCTCTATAGGCTCTAAAATTGATTATTAGTATATTTATTTTATAGTCTTGGAGGGCGGTTGTGTGAGGAGCCTTTTCCATTTCAAATGCAGCTAAAGGATTTTCACAGCTTTCAAAATCTGGACACCTGGATAATAGTTCAGCAAACTTTTTCTTTATCACCTGTGTTATCTGTTCATGAAAAAATGAATGTTTATCAACTCGCTTTCTTAAACCACTTTAAATCTGTGTGGATGTATTTTGTTCCACCGGTAACAGGGGAGGGCCTCCAGAAGGACGTGTGTTTTTACTTTCTGTAAGTTGGACATACGATTCACATTCTTCATGCTGAAGAAGTTCATCCAAAGCCAGTTTTGCAGCATTTGCTTTTGCTTCTTTTTTGTTCTGTCCCATTCCAGTTTTGTACTGAATTCAATCAACAATGGCACAGAATGCAAAATAAGCACCTAAAACATTCCCTGTAGTTATGGTCTCCTTCAGTTCAAGTTCCATACGGTGCATTTGAACAAACTGGTGTAACGCAAAAAAATGGATTCAAACACCCACGTTTATACTTCATGAGTGTTTGATCGTCACTGCTGTCCTCCTCAACGGTCTTGGTATGCAGAGGCTGACCGCTCACCAAAAAACCTCCCATGCCACTCTCCACATAAATACTGCAAGAAGCAGAGGATGTCTGCCCCACCTCTTCGTTGCCAAGTAGCTGCTGACTGTCTTCAAATTGTTCGTCCTTGCTGTATAGTGGCACTGAGTCCAGACCACATACTAGTTCTCTGGCTGAGGAACCTGAAAGGGACAGAGGCGGGTTGAAGACAGGGGCGCTGACCTGTTCCCGGGCCATGCCAACTAAGAGTTGTATCTGACGAACCCACCGGCTGTTGGCTAGGGTTGTCAGATGCCATCTGGGATGAAGTTGATGACCTACTCAACCAATCAAGAATCCTTGGGTTGCTGATCAACACACAGCCGCTATTCAGGTTGCTTTTGAAGCTGGCGAAGGTGGAGGAGAGTCTGATGTTTTATGGCAGTGAGTTCCAGAGTGTGGGGGAAGCACGGGAGAAGTCTTGGAGACGGTTGTATGAGGAGCTGATGAGGGGAGAGCAGAGGAGAAGGTCCTGTGAGGAGCAGAGATTGTGTGAGGGGAGATATCTGGAGATTAGGGCAGAGATATATGGAGGGGAGAGGTTATGGAGAGCCTCGTAGGTCATGGTTAGTAGCTTGAAATGAATTCGCTGGGCAATGGGAAGCCAGTGAAGGGATTGGCAGAGGGGAGAGGCAGAGGAGTAGCGAGGGGAGAGGTGGATAAGGTGGCAGAGAGAGTTGAGAATGGTTTGAAGGGGAGCAAGATTGGTGGATGGGAGGTCACAAAGCAAGATGTTGCAGTAGTCTAGGCGGGAGATTACAAGGGCGTGGGCAAGCATTTTTGTGGTGTTGAAGTTGAGGAATGAGCGGATGCGAGAGATATTTTTCAGGTGGAAGTGGCAAGTGGAGGTGAGGGTTTGGATGTGTGGTTTGAAAGACAGAGCGGAGTCTAGGATTACCCCAAGGCAGCGGACTTGCAGAACAGGTGACAGTGTACAGCCATTGACTGAGATAGAGAGATCAGGTGGAGGGGTAGAGTGGGACGGTGGAAAGATGATGAGTTCAGTTTTCTCCACATTTAGTTTTAGGAGACGGGAGGAGAAGGAGGATATGGACGATGGCATTCTGGGATCCGGAAGAGAAGAGAGGTAACATCTGGGTCGGAGATGTAGAGTTGGGTATCATCAGCATACAAGTGGTATTGAAAGCCATGTGAAGCTATGAACTGACCAATGCCAAGAGTGTAAAGAGAGAAGAGTAGTGGCACCAGGACTGACCCCTGGGGGACACCGACAGAGAGAGGCCGGGGAGGAGGTAGAGCGAGAATGAGAGACGCTGAATGTCCGATCAGTGAGGTACAAGGTGATCCAGGAAAGGGCCAAGTCCGTGATGCCGAGGGAGGAGAGGATTTGTAGCAGGAGGGTATGGTTGAAAGTGTCAAAGGCAGAGAACAGGTCTAGAAGGAGAAGGACAGAGTAATGGTGTTAGCAGTTGCTAGGTCAGTAGTGACCTTGGTTAGTGCAGTTTCGGTATCGTGGTGGGGTCGGAAACCAGATTGTAGTGGGTCAAGAAGAGAGTTGGAGGAGAGTTCGGAGGACAGTTGAAGATAGACGTGCTGCTAGAGGAGTTTGGAAGCAAAAGGGAGCAGTGAGATGGGGCAATAGTTGGCAAGGGGGGGGGGGTAAAGGGGTTGTTTTTTTAAAGGAGGAAGGGAAGATGCCAGAGGTTGGGGATGGTTAAAGGGATGGGGTGAGGTGGGATATAGCAGCACTGAGGTCGGGGATGGGGGTGAAAAGGGCAGTGGGTCAAGAAAAACAGGTAGGAGGTTGGTTTGGACGTAGAGAGGAAAGGTTGTCAGAGTGACAGTGGGGAAGGTTAAGGGAGAAGAGAAGTTATAGGGGGGGGTGTGGGGACTGTGACTGAAGCTTTCTTGATGTTTGGGAATTTTAAAGGAATAATGGCAAAGTCATCTGCTGAAAGGAGGATGGGCGGAGGTGCGGGTGGACGGAGAAGAGAGTTGAAGGTCTTGAATTGTTGTCTGGGGTTGTGAGACAGAGAGGAAAAGGTTGGTGAAGTAATTCTTTTTGGCTAGGGGTGAGTGCAGATTTAAATGTATTTTGTGATTGTTTTTGAGGGGAAAGTCATGGGTTTGAGGGGGGTTTTTTGAGCGGCGTTCGAAAATTCTGGAACCGCCTCAGTTGTTTGGGGATTGTGTGCCAGGGTTGTCTGTTGATTTTGCGGGTTTGTTGTGTGTGAGGGGAGCGACTGATCAAGGGTGGCGTTTTATTGTGTGGTTTTTAAAAAGTGGGGCTGCGTTTGGTCATTAAAGAGGAGAGGTAAAAAGGGGTTTAAAGAGAGTCAGAGGAGTCAGGGTTGAGGTTTTTGGTTTTTGGGGGGGTGTATGGATATGAGACAAAGGGAGGTGATGGAAAATGGGAAAAAGAAAGCGGGGTTGTGGTCAGATATGGGGTGGGGGAGTTTGAGAAGTAGATAGGGGAAAGGCGGCTAAAAATGAGGTGAGTGGTGTCCAACTTTAGATGGCTCCTGGGGTCCACTGGGGGGGCCAAGGAAAACAGAGTGAAGGGGGGTTTTTTGGGAACGGGTGGGAGGTGTCGATTGGGATTTTTGAAGTCTCCCAGTAAAATGGGATGTCAGTGGAAGAAAATGGACAAGCCGGGAAGAAAAAGTGGTCAAGGGAAAGGGAAAATAGGGGGCCGGGCCCGGGTCGGTAAAATCAGCCGCTTGGGGGTTTTGGAGGGGGGTGTAGATGCAGACAAGTGCCCCTCAAAGGGGAGGGAGTGTGGGAAAGGAGGGGGTTGGGTGGGGACAAAGGGAAACAGGGTCAAAGGGGGAGGCCGACCCTCGCCATGCTTGTTACCAGGGTGAGGGGTAGGGAAAAGTTGGGGTCCCCAAAAAGAGAGCGCACAGGGGACTGTTAGAGGGGGTACCCGGGTTTCAGTCGACCGGGAAGAGAAATTGCGGGGGGAGAGAACAAGTAGTATGTAGGGAGTTTTTTAAATAAGACCGTCATTCCAGAGGGTCCGGGGAGAAAAATAGAGGGAGCGGGGGGTCGGGGGGTTTGTTTTTGTTAAAGGGGTTTAAACGCATTTGTATGGTGAGCTGTTAGAGAGCAGAACGATGGGGGGAATGTGCGGGGGAGGCCCTGGATTAGGGTATGCCCCCCAGCCAGGACAGCAGAAGAAAGTGAGCAGGTTTGGGGAGTGGATAGACTGTTTTTTGGGGGTTTTTTGGGTGGAAGGCATTGATAGGGGGGAAAGGGGTTTTGGGTGGCAGCGACAGGTAAAAGGGGGAGGATTAAGATGGGTGAATCGTTTAACGGGGGAAATTCGTTTAAAAATTTAAAAACTTCGGTTCTGAACGAAGTCGGGGTTTTTGGGGTTTTCGGGGGGACAAGGGCTTTTGATTGTAAAATGGCTGCAGCAATGGCGTAATGGGGCAAAGCACTCGGGGGAGGAAGAAGGGCATGCCTGCATGACGTGCAGAGATAAAGCCAATCAAACGGCGGGTTTCTGTGAGTCACCCATTTAATCCGGGCGCGACGGGGGAGCTCTTCCCGCCTCACTGTATGATCGGGGAAAGGGTGTGCCGGCTGTTTGTTACTGAAAAACTGATTTTGTGGGGTGTCTCAGCTTGCTCGGAGATTCTTCAAGTTTATTTCTGATTTTTTGGGGTTTTGGGAAATTGAAGTCCAGGTGCGTCCACGCAGTTTGCATATACTTTTTTAATGCTATCTGCTCAAGCACATTGATACCCAAAGGGGGGCACTAAGCCAGTTTCTGTTGTATTATTTAAAAAAAACAGCGTTTTTATAATACAAATCCCACTTCTTTTTTTGGGGGCCTCAATGTTTGCGCAATTTACATCCAGGGGTTAATAGCGTTTTTTTTGTGCTTGGTGACAAAAATAGACGTCTTTTTCACCCCCAAAAAATAAAATTTTCCGTACATAATTCAAAGCAAAGGGGTTTAATTTACAATTTTTTCCCTTTTGTTGTGTAGCATAAAAACCGCAATTGAAAACCCCTACAAAGCTAGTAGTTTCCGGCTGCTCAATTCTTTTGCGAAAAATTTTTTTTACTTTTTCCGGGGGGTTTAAATTAAGCATTTTTTCTGCTGGTTGTGACTCCAAAAACCTTTTTTTTCACCCAAAAAATACAATTTTCCTGTGAAAAATTCAAACGAAGGTTAATTACTTTTTTTTTCTCTTGTTGTTCCGAGAAAAAACACAATTGAAACCGCTACAAAGCTGTAGTTTCGGCTCTCAATTTTTTCCCAAATTTACATCCAGGGGTTTAATTAAGCTTGTTTTTGTGGTGGGGAAAAAAATAGACGCTTTTTCACGCCAAAAAAAAAATTTTTTTCCTGTGCATAATTCAAAAAGGGAAAGGGTTTAAATTTTACTTTTTTCTCTTGTTGGTAGCGTGAAAACACGCAATTTGAAACACGTAAAAAGCTAGTATTTTTCCGGTGCTCAATTCTTTTGGCAATTTACATCCAGGGTTAATTTTAAGCGTTGTTTGCTGCTGTTTGCTCCAAGAAACCATTTTTTTAACCCCCAAAAAAAATCAATTTTCCTTCATAATTCAAAAGCGAAGGTTAATTACAATTTTTTCTTTATTGTGTGGGAAAAAAACACCAATGTAACAGCTACAAAGCTAGTGTTTCTGGTGTCAATTTTTTTTCGCAATTTACATCCGGGGGTTTAAATTAAGCGTTGTTTTTGTGCTTGGTGACAAAAATCCCCTCTTTTTCACCGCCAAAAAATAAATTTTCCTTAGCAAAATTTCAAAGCGAAGGTTAATTAATATTTTTTTTGTTGTGTGGTTGAAAAACGCAATTGAAAACCGCTACAAAGCTATATTTGGGCTCTCTTCTTTTTGCGCAATTTACATCAAGGGAAATTTAACTTGTTCTGCAGTTGTACTCAGTAAAAAGAAACTTTGTTTTTCAGCCACAAAGGGAAATTCTGTACATAATTTATATCCCAAGGGAATTAAGCCCGTTTGGCTTTTTATTCAGTAAAATACAAGGTTTTTTTTAAGGAAATAAAATCATTTTTTGCCCCATTTTTTTTAGCGAATTTTATTATCCAAGGGTTCCCCGCTTCTTAGTGGTTCATTTGGCTCAAATACAGGGTGTGTATTTATCATATCAGATATCTTCTCAACAGTGTTGTACATTTTAGAACAAACGTATGTCAACAGAGAAGTGGCAGGCTCTTTTTACCTGCGGTGGCAGAGGCACAAACATTCCAGGCCCCGGTCGCAACAACCCCAAGGGGACGTCGCAGCGGGGTCACCGGTGAGGCCACAACTGCCGCTTTACTCGGCCGTGGTTGTTCAGCAACCCCTGGGGTTCTTGATTGGTTTACTAGGTCACCACTTCCTTCCCCCGATAACATTGAAACCCACCAAGGTCGGTGGGGAAAGTCGACCAAAAACCCTTAGTTGGATGGCCCGGGGGGTGTCAGCCCTACCTGTCCCTAACCCGCCTCTGTCCCATCCCGGTTCCTCACTAGAGATTACTATGTGGTCTGGGTAGCGCCACTAAAGCGAGGGTGAACAATTTGAGGGGGGCAGTCAGCAGCTCTTTTCAGCGAAAAAATGGGGCCAATACCCCTGCTTCTTGCATAGGCGGCAAAGTATGATTTGAAAGTGGCATGGGAGGTCATGTTGTGAGGGGCAGCCTCTGATACCCAAAACGGTGATGAGGACAGCAGTGACGATGAAACACAAATAGATGTAATGTAGCCGACCCCATTGGGGGCTGGGAAGCAAGGGCTTTATATCGTCGGAGAAGAGGGGGTCACTTGGGTAGGCCGGCGGGCCGCCCCAATGGGTTGTGTTGTAGTCAGCAGGGGAGGCAACATGGAGGTCGGGAGCCCAAACGGCCAGGGATAAAAAAAACCCCTCAAGGGCCAACAAAGAGCGGCAAGGGCTCGCGAGGCAGCGGCGGGGTGTACTCAGTGCGGAGGGTTAGCGGTAAAAAACCGATACTCCGGTTGGGGAGTTCTTTGCTAAGACACCGGAGGAGCCCAATATGGGTATATGTAGAATCGTAAGCAGAAAGTGAGCGTGGCCCGGGAGCTAAGTTGGCACCCGGGCCCCCCTCAACCATGCAGCGTCCCCTCCCGGTGGCCCGGGAAAAACGTGGCTCAGATGTGGTGGTCATCTGCCCCCGCAGCAAAGCGCAGCAGCAGCCCCAGTGGTACCTGCCTTTGCAGCCGTCAAGGTCCACCACCTCTGCAGAAGGGAGCTTTTTCTCTTTGCATCATCTCCGGTCCCCGATGCCCTGCTCCTCATACTCATGGCGCCAGCATCGTAAAGCGAGGGGGATTGCAAAGAACAACGTATCGTAACCATCCTAAGGTGCAGCAGCTGACCGTGCTCCCGCCCGTTGTTGGTACTCAGTCCTCCCTTTCCAAATGGTGGGGCCTCACTTCGAGAATAATTGGGTTGTGCCGAGCCCAATGGGGATTCCCAAACCGTAATTTCTTTTCCAAAAGGGGTCCGGACTTTCATAAATATGTAGAACGAAGGGGGGCCATCTTAAGCTTATCGGGTTTTTTCCAAGGTCACGGGGGCGCGGAGTTGGAGCTGTAAATTAGGTCAGGGCCTACATGTCCTTTACGGCCCCCGGGTGAATGTGCTTCCCGGGCCCAGCACACCAACAACTTGGGCGGAGAGCCCCTTTCCCTCCACGTTGTCAAACTGTGCTCCTGCGCCAATGTCCCCCCCTTCCCCCCACCACCAACCCCCCCTCCACAATACCTCCATCATAACTGTGTAGGGCACAGCGGTGTCAGCATTCTACACCTGGTTGCCCCGGGAACGAAAAAACCAAAAGGGGGGGAAAGCTCCGCGCATGCAGCAAGAAATCGTGTGTGGCTTTTTTCCGGCCAACTGCAAATCGGAACCTTTGGGACGGACAATGGGAGGAAAAGGTGTCCGCCTGCATGGGAGGGATGGCCGCCCCTGCTGGCGCGTGTTCAAACTGGTTGGAAAAGGTTCCTGAAGTCTTCCACCCATTTCAGAAAAATTCTAAAAAGGCCCGGAAAAATTTATCCCTTCGACAAAGCCAGGAAAACCCCCTAGTTTTCAGCGGCAGGTGGGCCCTTGGAAGCACTTGCCCCCCCGTTAGAAGATGCGGCACGGGCACCAAAAAAACTGGATTTTTGTGCCGCACTTGCCGGTTTTTGGGCTGGGAAACTGTTTGCCCACAGTTGTGTCATCAAGCGGAGTTTTTTGTGCGGGGGGGGGGCCATCATTAGCCCAAGGAAAACCGCTTTGTCCACGGGAAAAATGTGGAACGAATTTCCTTTGCAGAAAGAACAGGGGGTGGATCGGCCAGATTTCCCACCCAATGCCTTAGGCGTCAGACACATCAAATGAACCCCCCCAACCCAAACGTTTTGGGGGAAAAAAATGGGAGTCTGGGTTTCAAACTACCGCCTCACCCCCTATTTTGAATGCCGCCACCCGCCTATTGCCACACATTGCTGCAGTTTCCCACGCCAAAACCATCTTTACCAGGGATGGTATTGCCCCACCTCCCACGTGTCAGGGGGCCCCCTGTCTGACCTTTTATGCTCTTTGCTGGGGGCTGCTCCGGACCCTCCACCTTGTCCCATTGCCCACTCTGTGGCCTATCCCCTGTTTTTTTGCCACCTCCAAAATGTAAAATTGTTCCACTGCCTGACCTATGCCCGCTGCTGCCGGATGCCATTTTTCATTGTGCCACTTTTCCCCCGACCCTGCTGCTCTGTGGCTGCTGCCATGACCTCAACTTGTCATTGTCCCCTCGTGGCCCACTCCCCTTTTTTCCACCCCCAGAATTGATTGTGCCCCTGTTGCCCCATGCTGCTCCCGTGGCTCTGCCGTGCCTCCACCTGTGTCATTGTTCCCACCTGTGGGGCCCACTCCTTTTTTTCCACCCCAAAAATTGTTGTTTTCCACTCCTGAATTTCATGCTGCTCTGTGGCTGCTGCCTTACCTCCCCCTTTTTTCATTTTGTGCCACTGTCTGCTCATGCTGTCTGTGGTTGCTGCCGGGACCTCCACACTGTGTCATTGTCCCACTCTGTGGCCTACTCCTGTTTTTGCCACCTCCAGAATGTCATTGTGCCACTGCCTGACCTCATGCTGCTGCTGCTGTGACCTACACACTGTGTCATTGTGCCACTGTCTGACCTCATGCTGCTCCTGTGGCTGCTGCCGTGACCTACACATTTATTGTGCCACTTCTGACCTCAGTGCTGCTGTGGCTGCTGCTTTGACCTACACACTGTGTCATTGTGCCACTGTCTGACCTCATGCTGCTGTGGCTAGTGCCGTCACCTCCACACTCTGTCACTAATGTTGCCACCTGAGCTCTCAGCTTGTTTTTTTCCAGCTTTCTCTGGCATGACTTTATCAGGCAACATTCCCGCTTCAGTTTTTTGGTCAGTTTTGCCCTCTTAAGTGCCCAGGGAATTTTAGCGATTCTAAGAGCGGCGGCAGTCATGTGCGTGTCATACTAAAACACAACATTGTATGAAGTCCAAACCAAGCTCCCTCTGCATATTTAAGCATGGCACAACGTTCTACAGCACCCTGCAGGCTCTGTTTAGCCTGGAAATAGCTGTTTTTTAACGTGATTCGTGCCGAAGTAATTCGGAATGAAGTTATTTTTTGCCGAGAAATTTGGCGAAGTGAACGAAACGAATTTCGGGAAATTCGCCCATCTCTAGGTAGGATGCATGGAGAGATGTAGAGCTCATTGCCCAGCGAGGGTGTTTGGGGATAAACAATAAGTGTGGACTGGGGCCAGGAAGTCTACTCTAGTCGTATACAGTACCACTGCTACATGGGCTGGGTCTCTTTAAAAGAACAGCATCTTAGATTCTTTCTTCCCTTCCCTTTAGTATTTTCATTTTTTTTTTTATGGTTTTTAATTTTTTTTTATCCTCACCCTCCAAAAGCAATAACTTTTTTTTTTTTTCTACTTCTACCTCTTCTCCCCATTTTAGCAGAATGAGTTCTATTTTAAAAGCAATATGTAAAAAAAAAAAACAAGTACATGTCGATTCTTGTTGAATGAACATATATATCACACACATCGTCAATGGGAATTAAAATAAATGCACAGGTTACTCGTATTTTGTTGATACGCAACATTTTGGGTATTTTTATGTGTTACGCATTAAATAATGTGAAGTTAGCTCTACTTAGTAAAATATGCAAAATATGCATATAAAATTTAAATAAAAAGGAAACAAAGTGTGCAAAAATGCATGAAAAAACCAACTGTAAGTTATGCACATTTTTTCATTAAAGCATGGACGTATTATTCAGAATCCTTTCTATGGCATGTGAATCGAACTTTAAAGGGTTAAATTGCAGGCCTCAAGATGACAGTATGTCACTGGGGAACCTGTGCTAGGCATATACCAGCGGTGACTGCTGGTTAGAGGGGTTTTTTCCAAAAACCTCCTAACCACTGCCTGCTATGCTTAAACAGATAATCAGAGAGCCTTATTTTTTTTCTATATGTGAAAAAAAATAACGGGCGCTCTGTTTGCCTTCTGACAAAAATGGTGAATTATTAATAGAATTATTGTCTTTTCACATATTAGGTCCTCCTTTACTTCCTTTGAAATAGAGAAACAACCCATACTTACCTCTCCCACCATCAACGTTCCAGGGCTGCCAGAGCTCAGAGCTCCAGTCTTCCCCCTCCCACCTATGGTTCCCCACTGATGATGTCACACTCATGGATCACATGACGCTGCAGCCAATCACTGTCCTCTGCGGTCACACACTGGACAGGGTCCCTGGGAGCCCATATTTATTTACCTTCTCTATTTTAATGAGAAAAGCATCAACGTAGTTCCTGGTGTTATTCTCATCCAAAGTTTTTCTGTTCATTTCAACTCTTTTTTCCACAAACTGAAGGAGTTTTTTTATATAGATGAAGATCTTCTGATGTCTTCCAGGGATAAACCGCATGACCAAGGGGAACATCTCATATGACTAAAGCAAAATAAAGAAGAAGTGATAATCACAAAACTATCAGTACCATGTAAACGATAGAGGAGTAACAGACAAATAGCAGAATGTTTCAATGAACAATTCAATCATAAGCTATCACCCCCATCCTGTCCTTCTATCTCCTTAGAACAACCCAATATAGCACAAAATCTGCAAATATGTATAAGCTCTGCCCCATCCACAATCCAGATCATAGGATTTGCCCCCAAATCTCTAAGGGTATGTTCACACTGCATCTTTTGCATTTGTATTTCAAGCATAATTTTGCCAAAGTATGCCCCAAACAATGGTAATTTAGAGTACACCTGCAAGGTGCTGCCATGTCACTGCCTCGGTACATTTACGCAGCTTATTAGCTTTGAAATTATGCTGCTCAATAATGTGTGCCGTAATACGACATGTGAACTCCCCTGAGGATTCACTGTCCCCATTTGTCATTTCTAGTATTAGTCAAACCTGTTTTAGTTCTAACCTGGCCCCATCCAGAGCTGCAAATGGCGAATGCCTCATGTATTGTAAAGAGGACGTTCAGGAGCTCTGCATCCTCATAATCATGACGATTTCCAAACATGATAGAGAAAAGCACATTGCAGGTTGCTTTGCTGATGTACTGTTGAGGATCCAACGACGATTCTAGAAAATAAAATGCTTATAAAGCTTAGATATTTATACATTTGCGAAGCAGCCAGATACCTTCAAAAGAAATGGAGCCTCTGAAAAAATCAATTCTCCATGTTGGTCAAAAAGTTAAAACCCTCAACTAACATAGTAACAGAACTTAGTACTCAGTCAAATGGCAGTATGATGGCTTCAAGTGCTAGACCTGAACTGAGACTACTACAGATTGCTATGAGTTCAGGATTATGCCATCTGAAGATAGTCAGGAATGGAAATTGACAACTTATACACACAAATAAAGGGGTGTTCTCATTCTCAACATGCTGTTTAACATAGCCTGCCATTCACAGCCAGCTTCAGACTCACACTTACTGGTCAGGCTGTGGGTGGTTTTATAGCAGTGATTGGTATATTAGCTCTGTTATTCTTAGTTGAGACTGGTAAAGGGACATTTGTAATGGGGAGGTTTTAACAGCAGGGCAAAAGGCTACAGAGCTCTAAAGGGTTGAAGTTTGTCAGTAGTATAGATAGACAAGCTCATATGCTGCTAATAAGACTGTAGCAATATGATATATGCAGTGTGGCCTCTATGGGTCTCACTACTTGTAAATGTGTACTACAATGATATTGCAGCTTGTTGTTTAGTGCTCATGGACCTGATCAGACACATGTGTAATTGCAGCTAACACCTCATGTAATAAAACTCCTGAAGTTTGATCCATCATAAGCAACAACTAACAGAACAAAGAAACAGCAGGTAGTGACATCACCATCCTGCCCAAGGCAGCTAGAGCACTGAGAGCTAAGAGAGAGGATTGGTAACTCAGGGAAGCTTGCTTACACAAGCAAGAGATAAAAACTGATCCAGCTCTGAAAGGAAGCAAAATCAGAACAGTAATGTATTTGGTAATAGTCTTTATTTACCTTAGCCTACCTGTTTAAAGCTATTCAATGTGGTGAGAATACCCCTTTAATTCAGAACACTTTTCTTGTATCAAGTCGTTAAAATGGCTGAATGTCTTTTAAATGTTTGTCTTAGACACATTGGTAGGGTTGGGGAGTGAGGTAAATATTATGGGCCTTATGGATGAAAACTGACTAGCGGTAAGACTTTTTGTTGTTCATAGCAACCAATCAGAGCTCAGCTTTCATTTCATATAGTGCTCTGGAAAAATAAAAGCTTAGCTCTGATTTGTTGCTATAGACAACAAAGACAGTCTTACTGCTAGACGGTTTTCATACATAAAGCGCAATCTTTTCCATTTCTCTCCTACCTTTGAACAAATTTAGTTTCTAACAATACAAATTCAATGCTATTGCAACATATTAACAAAAATTTTGGCAGGCTGCAGATTATAATCACTTGTCAATATAGACACATAGCATAATCATTTCCTTACAGTATTGAAAAATCATGTTTGGTTTGGTTTTTCAGCACTTCTTCTTGCATTCATTTGAGGCAATGTGAAGCCCAGAGAAACGGTAAAAAATGACACATCTGTTCTGTGTGGATAACCCTTTTCTTTTTTGGGCTAACGACCCTTGGTATTCAGTGTTGCTGCTAGAATCCACCACATTGGCTGACTAGAAGGACAAGTTGTCACTCTATTTTCAACTGGTTGGAAGAGATTGCTTGGGACAGGACAGGCTCAGAGGGTACCTAATACAGTTAGGGGGGGTTTATGTTATGATGCTGGTCTGTAGTGCTAGGGAAATTTATGACTATTTGATGTCATAATCTCCATTTTTGTATCTTAAGCTAATTATAATTTCCATTTTTGTATCGCAAGCTATAATTATACAGGCTTGCATACCTGTTTATTTTTCAAACCTGCATACTTCAGTTGGCTTAATTTATGATCTAATGGGGCCCATCGTCTGGTTTAGTAGCGATTTTGTATGCCTTATTCTAGACTATGGAGCCGGCCACTTCATGGTACAGGATGGAGTAATACAAAAGACCTCTGTGCTCTAAGCTTACACAATACGTAGGATGTGTCTGCAATTTTTTTTTTTTTTGTTTAAGACTCATAAGAATCAGAGAAACATTGGTGAAGTCAGAAGCTTTGTTGGGGACGCTCACATCGGTGTTGGTCTCCCTGGGAGTTCTCTGGCTTCACCATTTGGCTTCTCTGGTTGATGCATTTTGGACAGATAATGTGACAAGCCCCAGGTAAAGTGCTATAAGTATTTAACCTTTGTAACTTAACATTTTGCAAAACTGTATGCAATATCTCACTATTTCCTGTAACCAGTTTATTACTTACATGTTATTTTATCATAATTGATTAATCCCTATGTTAAATAAAATTGCATTATATCCTGATTGACTGGCCATATTTAAAGCTGTATCCAGAACCTGTATTGATAAAACTTGCCAAAACAGGGTCACACAATGCATCAAAATGTTGGAAAGGAGTATTTCTGGAAATGGATATATAAGGCTATGTCCACATGACGAGTATTTCAAATCGGAATCAACTCGTCTAAAACCGAAAGTAAACCATTTCCATTGACCTCAATAGAAAATACACATTGTAGTTCATACAGCGCATATTTTGACATTCGTTTTTTCAATGTAAAAAAAACTTAGAACATGTTCATTCTTTAGTTGGAAAACACATAGAAATTTACTATTGATATCAATGAGGATGGCTAGAAACTTGTAAAATGCACCCCAAACATGTATATGTGTTTTTTAACGCAGACAGAAATGAATGGGAATAGTTTCTGACTGTAAACCACAATAAAAAAAATAAAAAAAATCTACATGCAGTATTATGTAAAATACTCGTTGAAAATCGTGTGGTCCGATGGCTTTTTTCAATGGCAGAACCTGCCAAGTAAATTTTACTTGTTGAGTGGACGTACCCTGAGGCTGTGTTCTGGGCAGTAATTATGAATGAATGATTTCTCCACAAGTGGTATCGGATGAGCTTGTTTTGGTCTATGCAATACAAATAGTCTGGAGCCTGTCTACATTAGAAGAGACAGATTGGTCTTCCACATAGGCCTAGTGTTATGAGGTGTAACCCAACAGGTTGACATGCAAGGTCTGTGGAGTATCATGGAAAAGAATGGTGACCAGTTGCTTTGGTCAATCTTAGGTTACAGCTACAGAGTCTGAGCTGTGGAGATAGATAGATCGTGGGGCTTGGTGTGGGCTGTGTCTGAGGACTTGTATTTTGGAAAATCTGAAGTTTGATCCAAATAAGCATAGAGATGTCAAAAAAGGAAAAAAACATCATGTTCTCAGAATCTCATAAATCAATCCAATATGGAGACAATATTATATAGATAGGCTGTGAACCTGGACTGTATGGCCCAGTGAGTAGGGAAAAAATTGAAAAAACCCAAAAGTTATCTTGTACCTAATTTAAAAAATCCAATTTTT